>NW_020871051.1:204962-212462 GCF_003789085.1 Penaeus vannamei
TCACCATTTGAGTACTACATTATTGTGCTAGTGCGTATCACCTGGTAGCTTTGTAAAATACTAAATTCGAAACTTTTATCATCCCGTTACTCTAGCAGATTGTTTATAGTCGGTAAAATACTACTATTACAATAGTCTGGCTCCGCTTGGCAAAACAGAAGTAGTATCCTGTGCCAGATAAGTATTACTGCTAAGTGAAATCAGGGCTCAGGGAAAATAATGTTACTTTATGTAATGCCAGTTTCTAATATATATATATATATATATATATATATATATATATATATATATATATATATAATATATATAATATATATATATAATATATATATAATATATATATATATATATATATATATATATATATATATATATATATATATAATTAAATTAGTACCACATTCCTTTGCAAGATAAGCATCACAACTTTCTAAAATAATTTTTCTTGTTACCCCGTTAATACAACTAATATAAAATAGAAAATATTACCGTTACATACCGTTTCCATTGTGGTACTGTCAAATTATGATCCCAGCCCCTAGTTTATTACTAGGGTGAAGGGTGAAATTGTAGGCTTGTTTATTTTGTCTCACGTTGTATTTTTGTTTTTTCTCTCTCTCTACCTCTTCATCTTGGCTTTTGTTTGTCTATGCTTCTCCATTTTTTCATATATATTTATCTATTTCCATTTATTTATCTATCTACGTAACACAAGTGAGTTCTAAACTAGTAGGGGAATTAGTAGTAGAAACACAATAATTTTAATAGGGCAGTGATGATCATACTAAGAACGATAATGACTACAGAAATGGTATTATTGATAAGAATGATTGTAAGAGAAATAAAAGTGTAAAAAACAGTAATGCCGGTGATGAAAGTATCGTCACCAGCAACATGAATGATGATAAAGCAAACAACATCCACCACCTAACAAGAAAGTACTAAACAACAGGAACAATACTTAGGGCAGTCTCCTCACCTGTATCAACCATTAGAAAAGCAAATAATGTCAATGCAAAGCATAGTTCTGCTTAAACCAAGAACAGCAACGAAGAGTACAGTAATTGCTTTATGACATGACATCATGAGATAATTTTGGATCTCAAGCGACGTGCATTTCTAAGCGACTTTTCGACCCCGTCGACTATTTTGGACATAGAAAAAAGTGTTGTTTTCCGTCACACTGGGAAATATTCGAAAAGTGAATGGCAGATTGATAATTTCCTCTGGGATGAATTTTAAATCAGCAGAAAGACTTGCGTGACAGCAGGAATCAAGCAGAAAGCCGGTTTAGACTCATGCAAACACGAGCAAGCGGGTACACAGACATGCAAAAAAATGGGTATATTTTGTATATGAGAATGTTTGAGTAGGCTGAAACGGCAGACGAGATTTGCGAAGAATTTGCTAAGCAGTAAAGAAGGCAGACAGACAGGCAAGTAAGCTGTTCCAAAGAAGCAAAGCAAGCAGAAATGATCGGCCAAACAAGGAATAAGCAAGATAAGAGAAGAAACATGTAACCGCAGGCAGCTATACAAGATCGCACATAGGTACACCATATGGCAAACAAGCAAGTAAATAATCAAGCAAGCAAGGATGCAAACAGGGCCGGCATGTCCTCCCATCTGTCTGGATCAGCTTTAATCAAGCGACTCCCTCCCCCTCCCCCCTTGCCCCCTCGCCCCTCTCCTACTTCACTTGGGGAGAAGGCGAATCTTTCTTCAACGTCATTTTTCCCACAATTCTCACGAGACATCCAGCCAGCGACACAAGAGCCCCCGGTTCCCTCACCCTTTCCCCTCACACCATGGCCTCACCTTCGCCTTCTTCCGCTCACACCCCGTTCTCATCTTCGCTCGCTTCCTTGTTCCTTTCTCTCATCTGCATCCTTTTCTCTTCCTGTCCTGTTTTTAAATTCATTTTCTTCCTTCGGACTCTATATTCACCTTCCCTTTCTCTCTCCTCTTTCACTATTATTCCTTTCTCCTAATAGTCTTCTCTCACATTTATTCCCTTTTCTTCCTTCTCCTTCACGTTTTTAAAGTTATTTTTACTATTCTTTTACGTCACCTCCCCCTCCCTCTCTTCACCTTCTCTCTCTCTCTCTCTCTATCTATCTATCTATCTATCTACCTTTCCAGCCTCCTTCACTTACCTCCTCCATAGGCTCTTCCCTTCTACACCTTTTCCTCTCCCCTCACTTTTCCTCGTCTTTTTCCTCACTCCATTCTTTCGCCATTACCATTATTATCTTCACCTACTTTCTCCTAAAAGATCTCTCCCTCACCCTTTCCCTTCAGTTCCTCCCCCAAACCTACCTTAAACCCATCTCTCTCCCTTATTTCCTTTATTTACTAACGCCCTTCTCTTTCTCCCCGCTTTCGCTCCCGTTGCTCCTCTTTTCATCCCCTCTTTCCCTCACCCACGATTGAGGAGGAAGGAGAAAGAGAGAGGATGCGTATTTGGGATATGGAGCAAGGGGGAATGTGTTTTGTTGCTGTTGTCATTTCTTTAATGGCAGAAAATAATTTAAAATGATAATAGGCACTATGGTGATAATGATAGAGGTGGTGGTGATGATTATGATGATGATGATGATGATGATGAAAAGGAGGAGTAGAATACAATTATAAGTATGATAATGATAAGAAGAATGAGGATAGCAATAAAAAATGCTTAAAAACTCCAGCAAAGAAAATGATGATAGCGATGATGAGGATGATAATAATTTCCTTATGTAGTTTTTGTGTTATTGTTTATTTGTTTGTCCTTATCGCTATCACCATCAACATTGCCATCACCACTATCATCATCATTATTCCCGTTATTATTATCAGTATAATGTTAATCATCTTTATTCTGTGAAGCATCATCATCATCATCATTATTCCCGTTATCATTATCAGTATAATGTTAATAATCTTTATTCTGTGAAATTTCTATCGAAATAGACAATTCAAACTCAGTTACAGATTCCATACCATTAGCATTAATGAGGCAGTGAGATGTTCAAGAGCAATGTAAATAACAAAGTATGTACTGATACATTTTATCATATTGAATTATTTTGACCTGACAAGAAAATATAAAATCAAACGGATAGTGTCATAGTGATTGCAATAGCAAAGGCTGCGTCATTATGCGCCATTTTTCCCTCTTTTTAGCGCGAGAGAGAGAGAGATGGGGGGGGGGGAGAAATCAAATGTAATAAAAATGAAATCAGGGGTGCCAACATAACCGAAAGGAGAATGGAATATCCTGACTTTGAGTTTTGGAGTTTTGGAATGTACTTTTGACATAAGCTTGGAAAATAGATATACCACTTTATGTGTTCGAAGTGAGCAAAATACACCTACACATTAGAAATCAAACATTTTAAACATCCGCTAAATGAGGGAGACAACTAAACGCAGGGTTGTCAACTTCAGTTTTCATAAAACATCCTGCATGAACGTAAATGTTTGAAGCAAGATATCTTCAAAGCATGAGTTGGACAAACAGTGCATGGGTATCAAAAAGAATAAATTATTTGGGGTAGGATTTAGCAACAGCATTTCTCCGACCAACATGAATGTTATAGAGGTCTCACAATCACGAAATAATCAAGAATACCAACCGAAAGGCAGCAACACTCCAGGATTCCCGACAATGTGGAAAAATGAATGTTATAAACAAGACATTTGCTCGAGCACCAGAAAGCAAACAGAACGAGCCAACAAAACCAAAGTAACTCCTCAGTTTTGCCAACAGTCTCCCTCCCGTGAATATCTCAACTCTGCGATTCCTCCGACGCCGCTGCCACCATCATCAATCGCGGAATGCCACCCCAAGGGCCAGCCTGCCAGCCCCTAATACCTGAGAGTGATGGTACACCTGAGGGAGCAACTGAGCGGTAATGGAGGGTGAGTGTTTACATGCAAAACGCGGGTGAAAAGGGGGCGGAGTGAGCGAGGTTCAGGCCCGGCTTGCGAGTGGCGGAGATTAGGGCCGAGGGGCGGCCGATCATGACTCATATTTGGATATATCATTGTGTTTATTGTGTGTGTGTGTGTGTGTGTGTGTGTGTGTGTGTGTGTGTGTGTGTGTGGTTATGTTTATAAATGTATGTGTGTACGCGTGCGTGTGTGCGCTTGCGTGTACATATGCAATCGTGTAGATGGATAAATCTGTGTTTCTGACTATGGAGGTGAAGGAGAACACCGAGGTAATTATAGAGACGAGAGAAGCGATAGATGTGTATGCTCTGCAAGGAGAATGGAATCGGAAACTGTAAAACCAAATGCAAAAGAAATCATATTCTTTGTTTTCTTAACATTCTGGGAAATATATATCAAAGAGGAAAAGAGAAAGAGCACATTGCACCAGCAGTGACAAAGAGGCACATACAAACACATACAGATAGATATATAGACATACAGGCAGACGGAATTAATTTTTAAAAAGTAAATAAGAAAGAGGAAGATAAAAAAATGAGAGCGAACGAGCAAGAGAGAGAGAGAGAGATTGAGAAAGAGAATAACACACAGACAGGCACAGAGACGGAGCATGAGGGGTTGGGCAGGGGTGGTGGGGTTGGTTATTGACATTCTGTGTAGCTATGCATATTGGCAAGAGCGAGAGCAAGGCAGTCTCACGAGAAACGAGCCGATATATCCGAAACCGGCGCTGATTAAAAAGTGAATTAAGCTTTTGAGAATAAAGTTATGATGGTTATGAATAAGGGAATGATAAGGATATTAAAGTGTTTTAGTTATAATAAATACAAAAATAAGAAATAAGAATTGTTTTACAAACATATTCGTAACGGCAAGAATAAAAATAGTGATGATATGAGGGATAATGATAATGACGATGGTGATGACATTGATAATGATAGTAATATTAGCAATAATCATAGTATGACTATCAGAAATTATCAACTCATTTCTGTATGATATTGAAAATAAAGATAACGATAATGCTAATGACTTTAAGATTAATAAAAGTAATGATGAAGATGATAATAATTGTAATGTTAATAACAATCATAACCATTATCAATAATAATCATAATATTAGTGGCAATGTTTATGATAATGTTGACAATTACAATAACATAGCTTTTACTATTTACTAAAAGAATATAAATTAGGCACTACTAATACTACGCCTATTACTACTACTGATAATAATAGTATTAATAATAATGATAACAACAACCATAGTAATAATAATAATTATTATTATTATAATGCTAGTATATACGATGATGATAATGATAAAGATGCTGCTGCTGATGATGATAATCACAATAATAATGATAATAATGATGATAACAGTGCTGATGATAATGGTCATAGAAGCAATAACAATACTAGATAAATGAATAGCTAATGGTTATAATAACAACAATAATGAAAAAATAAAAATTATAATTATAATTGGGAATAATGATAACAATTATTGAAATAATATGAATGATAATGATAACTGTAATAGTAATAGCAGTATTGAGAATAACAACAATAATGAAAAAATAAAAATTATAATTATAATTGGTAATAATGATAACAATTATTGAAATAATAATAATGAGAGTGGATAATGATGATGTTATCTAATATCATCATTGTTATTATTATTGTTATTATTATTATTATTATCATTATTATTTTTTTAATATTTTTTATTATTATTATAACAATAGTAACAGTAATAATAATGATAACAATTATAACGATGATAATAATCTTAATAATGGATATGATCATAGTAATGGATATAGAAAAATCATGATGATTGTGGTAGAAGTAGAAGAAACGCTAAAACTACAATAATAATTAGAGCAATATAATGCAAGAGTAATATAACAGTAATATTTCCATAAACTCTGTACTTGTGATCTGTATCATTAATATTAGGAGTAGCAGTAGTGGCAATGCTGTACTTTTATTGTTGACAATGTTATTACTGTCAGCATAATCATCCTCATCCTCATCATCTTCGTCATGAGCATCATTCTTTTTCTTATTTCAATCCTTATCATAAGTTGTCTTTAAAAGGTGCGATGACCATACCTGTTTGCAAATCATTCAGTTGCAATTCTCTCCCAAATGCAAGTTCCCTTCAAAGAGAAACGACGTCTTTCTGCATCGATTGCTATAACCTTTTGATACGATGATGATTTACGAAGGATCTTGACTACATTTATACTTAATAGGGCATTAGTGGCACCCTAGAGCATGAAAATGTAGAGAACCTCTGAATGGGAATGGATGTCTATCCAGCGGAAGATGTGCATTTGTCTTCGTCAGAAATTAACCATGTATCCCCGTTGAAAATATAATCGAAACCGGTCAAATGCTTCGCTTACCATATGAATTCATCAATTTTTATTTACGTATTTTTTTCTAGATTTGTTACAACGAACACTGTTCAACTAATAAAAGCTCATTACTAGATATAGCTCATCTACTGTATGATATTATAGCCTCATCAATCATGAAGGGAAAACCAACCTATAAATGTATTACAACTTGTATCATGGAGAAATAATACTGAGAAAGAAAGGAGAAACTTACACCAGGCAATGGAAGTACAAAATGCTAAATTCAGAGAGAAGGGAAAGCAACTTGCAAGATTTATTGTTCAGTGTTGCAGCTTGTTAATGCAAGGATTTAAAGCCCGGAGATTCTCTATCGCAGTGTGTAATTCAGCCTTCCTAAAGGGAATTGCCTCGTGTGTGTGGCATTTGCACGTGTGTGTGAGAGAGAGAGAGAGAGAGAGAGAGAGAGAGAGAGAGTGTGTGTGTGTGTGTGTGTGTGTGTGTGTGTGTGTGTGTGTGTGTGAGAGAGAGAGAGAGAGTGTGTGTGTGTTTTGTGTGTGTGTGTATGTGTGTCTGTCTGTGAGAGAGAGTGAGAGAGAGTGAGAGAGAGAGAGAGAGAGAGAGAGAGAGAGAGAGAGAGAGAGAGAGAGAGAGAGAGAGAGAGAGAGAGACAGACAGACAGACAGACAGACAGAGATCCTGGATTTTAGATATATGTATTAATGTGAGTTTGTATATGCTTGCAAATCCTGTGCTTCTTTGTACTTACGTTCAGACTTTGCAATGCATTGCGTGCTAATACGTGTATGTGTTTTAACGTTAATTTCATTTTTTTTTCAGTTGTATTTGCATTTGTGTTTTTTATATATGTTTATGTTAGTGCACCCGCATTCATGCTATATAGCTGTGCGTGTGAGTATGTGCACATTTGACCATTTTTGTGTGCATGTGTGTGTTTATATTTGCATGTATATTTTAGGTGGGTATATAAATTCACTTAACGACCCTCGCTTCCCTAACGTAAATCAGGCTTTATCTAACTACAGGAAACACATTCACCCTTTTTATAAAAGTCAGTATCGTTATCTATATCATTTTTTTTTTCTTCATCTTCTCTTTCTCCTTTTATATTCCCTTTATTCTTTATGTCTTTTGCTCCGCCTCCTTCTGTACCTCCAGCTTTGCTACGTTCTCTC
>NW_020871051.1:219962-222462 GCF_003789085.1 Penaeus vannamei
ATGGGCTCGACGAGTCCAGAGTTTCGCTGGATAAAAATACTTCAAGTGCTTTTACTAGTCTTTGTTAACTCCGAAAGGATATATTGATAGATGCTTTTACTGCGTTAGCGTATGTAATATACCTATGCACATATGTAGATACATACATACACACACACACACACACAAATATACATACATATATATATATATATATATATATATATATATATATATATATATATATATATATATATATATATATATATATATATATATACCTAATTACAATGCTTATCATTACCCGATAAATACATCTTACCTGCCGTCGTTTAAAACCTGAAAGCAGAGAACCTCTCTCGCACATGATCAGCAACGTACATGGCCACACGTACATCTAAGTGCCCCCCCCTAATCCCTGCGTGCATGAATGGGGACAAAGTCTACGAAGGAAGGAGGAAGAAGCGGACGAGGGCGCCGGCTCACAAAAGACCATCCGGGACCTCACGCAGCGGCGGGCGACATCACAAGTTCCTTTGTATGGCTTTGTAAAACATTACTTTGTAAACACGGTATTGTTGGTGCAGCGCCCTTCGGAGACAACAAGCCTTGCTCCTACAGGATCCAAAGAAAGGGGGACAAAAAAGAGGCGAAGGGAGAGGGAAAGAGAGAGAGAGAGAGTAAGTGCTAGAGAGAGAGAGAGAGGGAGAGAAAGTGCTGCTAGTGAGAGAGAAAGAGAAAGTGCTAGTGAGAGAGAGAGAGAGAGAGAGAGAGAGAGTGCTAGTGAGAGAAAGAGAGAGAGAGAGAGAGATACAGAGAAGATGCCAGAGCAAGACTGGGAAAGAGAGAATGCTAGAATGAGGCAGAAGGAAAGAGAGTTCATGTCGGAGTGGATGCAACAAGAATGAATTCTCCAGGGAAAGACATTGCAAGGATGAGAGAGTAAGCAGGAAGTATAATAACCGGTAAAAGAGAGAGAGAGAGAGAGAGAGAGAGAGAGAGAGAGAGAGAGAGAGAGAGAGAAAGAGAGAGAGAGAGAGAGAGAGAAAGACAGAGTAACAGCAGGGAATAATAGGGTGCAAGAGTGGGTAGGAGAGCTAATAATCATATGCTAGCAATAATGATACTAATAGATGTATAACACCATATGCTGCTAATACTGATAACAGCAATGGTAATGATAACGATCACCATAGTAATGAAATAAAACTAAAAACAATTGTATAGATAATATTACATATACTAATAGCACTAATAGTAACAGCAGCAATAATGTTAGGGATGAAGAAAATAATAGTAGCAGCTATAATATTGATAATCATAATGATGGCAATACTAATGGTGGCAGTAACAATAAGGATGACAGTAATAACGATGGTAATAGCGATAATGAAAATGACAATGCTGTTTAAATAATGACAATGATAACATCAATGGTGATGATGATTGTAATTAAGTAATGATTATAATAGAAATATTAGCAATGACAATAATAATAGCAATAACTATGATAATAATGATGATGATTATAATATTGATAATAATAGTAATAATAACAAAAATGATAGAATATAAAAACTTATAATAATTATAATAGGAATAATGATAGAAATTGATGGTAGTAATGCCAGTAATAATAATTATAATAATTATAGTAATACTGACGATGATACTAATTGAGACAATTATAACACTATTGCTACTACTAACAATTATAATGGTAGTTATTGATGATAGTAATTATAACAATAACAACAAGAGAAAGCAAAAATGACAATGATCAAAATTGACCATAAAGATCACAGTAACAGATAATAATAACAATGAATACAATGATAATAATGAATAAGATAATAGTATAATGAAAATAATGATAGTAATAGTATTAACAAGAATGATGATAATAACACCAGCAATATGAATTTTAAATTGAATATAACACTAATAATAATGATTATAATAATAGTATATTAGTAATGATGATAAGGATAATAATGAAGTTATGGTGATGTCAGAAATAGAAAATAAAGATGATGATAAAGTCAACATTGAAAGGGATCCTTGTTTTAAGAACTAAGAGAGGACGAGAAGCAAAGCTGAAAGGATAATAATTCTTTGAACGCACACCATTAATAGTCTGTTGTTGTGTTGCCGACTTGTCCCTCCAGCTAACAGGCAAGGAAACACGTTCTCTGGGGGTAGAAAAAATGCAAATATTTTGTTTTTTGACTGCAGCGTCTGTTCCCTGCAGAGGGGGTAGAGGTGGTGGGATGAAGTGACAGAGAGAGAGAGGAAGGGAGGGAGGGAGTGAAGAGAAACAGACGGAAAGACAGTCAGAAGCAGAGAGAGAGAAACACACAGAAAGATAGGCGGAGAAAGAGAGGGGAGAGAGAGAGAGAAATAAAGGCAGACACAGGTATATACAGAAAACATGAAACTTTTATCGTCATTTCTACCAGGGTTTTCTTTTTCTTTCCAAATATGAATTTTAAGCATTTTTCGAATTTGCAGTAAATCCTTA
>NW_020871051.1:232462-239962 GCF_003789085.1 Penaeus vannamei
TTGTATACTTATGTTGATTTATTTATGCAATAAAAAGCACACACCAGAAAGGAGAAAGGTAATTTACTTGCTTGTGACTCAGTTATTAGATTCTATTTTTGCCAGTTTTGTTTGCCTTGACCTATATCGGACCTCGACGCTACCACAATAAATGAGAAAATATTTGGTCATGATAAAACTGAAACGAGGTGGAGGAATCCGTAGATTGTCAATAGCTTAATTCTACTCAAAGATGAGATCTATTACTGCGCTAAAATGGAACAATGAAACACGCCTGGGAAGCCCGTAGAGTTTGGGTATGTAAATTATAGAAGCGGTTGACATTTATAACTAAGCTAACCGCGACAGAAAGATTGTTATACTTTCATGAGTAATAAAACATTATTTATTATGGTTGATATAAAACTGGTCGTAGTGGTCATTATGATGAAAATTGTTACACAGATGATAGCGTGCAACATGTGTTTGGTAAATAATGTATGTCATGAATAATCGATATAAAAGTAATGATAAAAAATAAAATAAATACGTTTAGTGAAAACACAAAGGATATTGATTAAATAATGATAATTATGATAATGATCCTGATAACCACAACACTGATAATGATAATAACATTGATGGTGATGATAGTAATAATTATGATAATAGTAATAGCAATAACAATGATAGAAATATAGATAGTAAAATAATGATAACAGTAATAATAATAGTAAGGATAATAATGATAATAATAATAATAATAATAATGATAATAATAGTAGTAATAATAATAAAACCATTGATAATAATGTTTCTGATAACAACAACAATAATAATGATGAAAATAATAATAACAACAATTATGATATTAAGATGAACCGTATTCATTATGACAAATGTAAAAGTGGTATGAATGAGAATAAATATTTTCGTAATACAGAAATGTAATGTATTTTTGACGTAGATATACAGGGAGATATTCATTCTCATTTCTAATTTTTCGGTACAATGATAAATAATAATAGTAATGGTAATAATGATAACAATAACACTAACAATAATGATAAGATAAGAAAGAACAAGAAGAACAACAACAATAAAATTTATTTGATAATAAATGAATTAATATTGATAATAATCAATTGATAATGATAGTATTATAGTTAATTATGGAAATATATATATCATTATATACATTATGTTAATGATAATGATAATGATGACAACGATCATAATAATAATAACATAATAATGGTAATGATGGTGATATTAACAATAAAAATAATGATAATAATAACAAATAAAGATCACGATATTATTAATAATAATGGTAAAGATTACAACAATAACAATAATAGTAACATTAACAATAATGATAATAATGACAATGATAATGAGAATGAGAATGAGAATAGAAAAAATAATATTGATAATAATGACAATGATAAGATAATAAAGACAAAGCTAATGATAACGAAAATAGTAATAGAAATAATCTCAATAATAATAATAACAAAAGTAACTATAGGAATATTAATCAATGATAATAATAGTAACTATAATAATACTAATGATGATGATGATAATGACAATGGTAATAATGATAATGATAATAATTATAGTAATTATAGTAATAATAGTAGAAATAGTAATAATGGTAATAATATTAATGACAATTTTTAATGATAAAAATAATAATGATAAATGATAATGATGATAAAAATGATAATAATGATAATAATAACGAAAAGTATGATATATTGACAATAAGAATAATGATGATGGTGTTAATGTGACGATAACAAGAATGATAATGATGCTATGACAATAATGATAATTATGAGGAGGATAATGTGACAATAATGATAGCGATAACGTTAATACTAATACACATATCAATACTACTTATAAAACAACAATAATGACGATAATAATGATAGCAATTGTAACAAAAACAATGATTACAACAATGATTGTGATAACGATGATAATAACATAACGACAAAATAGTAATAATGATTTCCAAGCACAACCACCCACTCGGCCGCTGGTCCCGCCCGCCCCAAGCCGCTCTCGTGGCCTCCGAGGGGCGTTAAAGAGGCGACAAAGACACTATACATTTTTTATCGCAATCTTCGCCGCGCTGAGAGTCGTCTCACCCGGGATGACTTCCGTCGAGAGCTTCTTAAGGAGCCATAAAGAGTCGAGCCGAAGATGAATTTATTGGGTGTTTTTTTGTTCCTTTTTATGGGGGTTTATGTTTGTTTGTTTTTTTTTTTCGTTTTTTCTCTGGTTTTACATGGGTAGGGTTGTTTTCGGTTGGGATATGTGTATTGTTTCTGTTTTTCTCTATCTCTCTCTCTGTCTTCTATCTGTCTATCTTCTCTCTCTCTCTCTCTCTCTCTCTCCTCTCTCTCTCTCTCTCTCTCTCTCTCTCTCTCTCTCTCTCTCTCTCTCTTCTCTCTCTCTCTCTCTCTCTCTCTCTCTCAGTGTGTGTGTGCGTATAAATGTGTGGTTGAGAGTGTGTACATTTGTGTGAACGAAAATTTTTTGAGACAAAAGATAAAGAATAACGAACTAAGTAGATACTTCCTGTCCTTTTTCTCATTGTTTTTCTTACTTTTTTCTTTCCTTTTTTGTTTCTTTTTCTTAATGTGCTGTCATGACCAGGTGGGCGACGCGGAAATGGCCCCCAATTTTTCTGTTTATACATTCGCATTATTATATTTCTGTTTCTGAGTGTATTTAATGTGTGCATATGCGCGCGCGCGCGTGTGTGTGTGTTTTACACATAAGTTTATTTGTGTATATGCGTTTGTGAATTTAGATTTTACTGTGCTTGCCATTACAGCACATTTATTATTATTATCATTATTATTATTGTTATCATTATTATCATTATCATTATTATCATTATCATTTTTATTACTGCTATCATTATTGTTATTACAGATAATATTATTATTATCATCATCATTATTATTATTAAATAATCAGGAATTTACTTCCTGAAAGCATAAATTCTAAAGTCCTAAACATATCAAGAATCAGGTACAATCTGTGAAGGCAATCTATTCCAGCGGCTACAAATAGCATTGAAAAAGCATTTCGAAAACAGATGTGGGCGATCGACTTGCAGCAGATGTTTGTTTTGTTTAATGTATTTCTATTTGTCTGTGTAAGTTTACGCATTTCCTTGGTGGTCTCTGCATGGTGATCTGTTGATGTGGATATATCTGTTCTTTTAGTTTAAATTCTACTATCATCGTCATGCAAATTATCATCATAATCATCATTACCTTTATCTTCCCAAATATGATTATCATTATCACTATCACCATTGTAAATAGCATTATTTCTGTCGTTATACAGGTTTACAATACTTTCTGTCTCATTTGTTTTCCAGCATTATAAACAATAATATCTTTGTGTCCAGTATTCGCGTTTTTCGTTTACCATATACTTTTTCATTCAGATTCAGGAAATTCAAGGAAATTCGAGAAAAAAAAAAATCATAAGAAATTATTTTCATTCGGTTTAGATCTTATGTTCAATACCTTCGTATGTTATGGATACAAATAAGCGTTTGTGTGAAGCAACTACTGAATAAGGATAAAATACATTTGAAGGCATCATAATCCAAGAGATCTATTATATCTGAGTAAATAAAGCAAAAAAAAAAGGAAAGAAGACATTATGCTCTCTTTCTTTTCTACAGATACTATTTTTACAGATATTCGTCAATCCAAAACGATTAGAAGAAATAGAACAATCAGTGATTTTGTAGTCATGGATGATATATGATGATATTCTAATTATGATAAAAACTATAAAAAGTGAAGAGAATTTTCCTCTATCTCTGTCTGTCTCTCAGTCTCTCTCTCTCTCTTTTGCTCTTCCACCCTCCCTCTCTATCTATCTATCTATCTCTCACTTGCTCTCACCCTTTCTTCCTTCCTCCTTGTTATTCTCACTCCTTTTCTCTATATATCTACCTACCCCTCTCTTTCTAGGTATACGTCTGTTTCCTCCATCTCTCTTTAGTCTTTTCATTTGCTTCCTTCATCTCACGGGTCATAGCCTCAAATCCTGTAATCCGGTTTCGAGTTTCATCTAACGAAGGATATTCTCGCCTATGGTCTGATCTTTTAACCCTCCGCCCTCCCGTCACATCCTACCTTGCCCCCATCCTACTGTCCTTCTCCCCCCCCCCGTCCAGGCCCATCAACCCGCTCCATCCCCTCTCAAAAGTCCTATTAAACCCCCTCCCCCCTCCATTCCCCCATCTATTCACCCTCCCCCTCCCTCCCTCCATTCCCCCATCTATTCACCCTCCCCCCTCCCTCCCTCTCATTACACCCTCTACTGACCCTCCCACTCCTCCCTCCAGAACCCCCTTAATCCCCCTCCCCCTCCATCCCTCCCTCCCTCTCTTTTCTCCCATTCCCTCCATCTTTCCATCTCCGTTACTCCTCATTTTCGCCGTCACACTCCTTCATCCGCTCTCATCCTAGCCGAGTTCGAGGGCGTCAGGACTCATCACCCACCCTTAAGACTCATCCTTGAATCCGAACCCGAATCCCATTCCACCGGTCCTCTCTAGGACTCTCTCGGCGCTTGACAATCGCTCTGGTAGTATACCAGTTCCTGAAGTCCTACCAGCGTGTGGATTGCCATCGTCCGCGCTCTCTTTCCCTCTCTCGTTGGTGTTGGGCGCGAGTCCATAGGCGCGGTATACTCCGCACCTATAGCCCCGGACTATCACGCGGTGTCCGTCTCTATCTGGCTCTCGTCTGTCTCTAATGACTCTGTTCCTCGTCTCTGTTCCGTTTGTGGTGGCGCGTGGTCTCTGCTTGTTGTGGCATATCTCTATCTCCTGTGCTCAAGCGCGCTTCGCCTGTCTCTCTCTCTCTCCGTCTCTGCGCTCTCCTTCTCTCGTCTCTTCTCTATCCGTCGTTCTCTCAATACTCTCTTCTCCCTTTCTCTTTCTCTCTCCTCTCTGCTCTCTCTGTGTGTGTGTTGTATGTTGTCCGTTATGTTATGTGTGTTGCTGATGTGTTTTTTTACGTACCTTCTGTCTGTGTGTGCCCCTGCGAATCACTGCACGACTGGTCTTTGTATTGTTGTTTGTTTCGCGTGTCCGTCCACACACACAGTAAAAGAATGTGTGTGCGATGAATGTGTCGATATTTGTACCGTCACTCCTCAATCTGGTTGCACTCTTTCCCTACACTCTCTCTCTCACACCCTCTATTCTGGTATGAGCCTAGGCCTATTTATATCTCCGCATCTGCCAGCCACCCATGTTCGTTCTGTACGTGAGCTTCCATTTCAGCAAGTTCAGTCAATATATATTGATTTGATTTATTGCCTTACCTGAAGTTCATATGTCCACCAAACTAGCGCAAACTGTCAATGTTGTCTACCTTACCTTTGTCACTAGATAATTGAGCCAGTGGATATTATTGGTCTCCCTCGCTTCTCTATCCTTCATGGTAGCCCTGATTACTATGACCCCAGTCGACAATAACACCGCGCACTGCCTATAAAGCTAGACTTCGCTACTTTGCCACACAATGCTCTTTTTTTAGGCTCAGATCCGCTTGTGCGTGGGTCACTTTCTTGGATTCTTAAAGGAACCGCAAAAGACTATATGGAAGTTAAAAAAGGAGAAAAGGTTCTACGAAAAAAGGTCCGTACAAATCTTCACTCTCATCTTCCTGCGCTTATCCCACTCGCGCGCGCTCATGCCACGGGTTCTCCTCTCTTCCTCCTTATCCTATCTCGCCGTCTCGCTCGCTCTTCATCGCCATCATTTTTATATAAACAGTTCTCTTTCTAACCTTCGCTTGGCTTACTCCACTTCTTTGAATGCTGTTGCTCCTTTTTGTTTTGGTCTACACTTATTTTTACTTTATCGTACCACCCATCCTAATTCCTTGTTCATAGACCCTAAAACCCTCTCATACTGAAGGGTTCTTACACAAACCAGTGGCCATGTGCTTGATACAGCACGCCCGATATTCAATACACTGTGTCTCTCAAGAGCTGTCGATCGATCACTCTGTCACGTCTTCTGTACAGTCACGCATATGAAGTCTCCTCATGTACGTCAATCCGGTCTCCTCCCAATCGCCGCGTGACGTGCGATGCGCAACTGCTCGTCATCTCGCAATCCATTCTACTACTCGTCTCTCGCTGCTTGCGCTTGCTCTGTGATCCACTGTTCACGGTCATATCAGCTAGTCTCGTCGGCTCTTACACGACCGTATCGCCACTACTGCCAGACGACTCTGTCTCTCGTGCTCTGTTCCTGATCTCCTTGACTCTCTCTTCTCTCTCTCTCTCTCTCTCTCTCTCTCTCTCTCTCTCTCTCTCGTCTCTCTCCCTCTTTTCCCTCTACCCCCTCCCTCCCTCCTTCCCACATTCATCTCTCTGACTCCTTCCCTCCCTCCCCCCACCCGCCCCATCCCCCCTCTCCCTCTCTCTCTCTCTCTCTTCTCTCTCTCTCTCTCTCCTCTCTCTCTCTCTTCTCTCTCTCTCTTCCTCTCTCCTCTCTCCTCTCTCCTCTCTCCTCTCTCACATACATACATACATATACATACTCTCCCTCCTCCTCATCCTCTCTCACGTGGTCTCGTGTCTGGTGTGCGGTTCTCTGTCATCTCTTCTGCTCACGTACGACTGCCGCTATCCTCATACGTATCATGTTCCAGACTACTTCCTCTTCCATCTTCCTTCACTCTTTGCCACTTCTCCTTCCTTCCTTGTAACACACTGCCTGCTCGTACACGCGCACCTTGATCTCCCTATTCCCACATACTTCGACTTTGTTTAGAGACCCCCGTGTGGTCGAACGAGATGTCCCTGCGGTCGTGTTGCGACGAGAGGGTGCGGTGAGTCCGCGTGATGGCGCGCGCTCGCTAGCCAGTGCGCGCCCTGAAAGAGATGATTTTGGTTGTGTGATCCTTTTTATTCTCTCCGCTCTCAGTCTCCGCTCCCCATGCTGATTCACAGGCTGTACCTCCTCGCACTCTCCTCCACCGCTCTCTACTTTCCACTCTACGGTCGTACGTAATAAAGTCTATCACACACATCAGACTCTCGCGCGTGTGCTCTCTCGCCTCGCTCCCTCTCCCATGCTGTGCTCTCTCTCACTCTCGCTCACGCTCGCTTCCCTGTCTTGCTTATACCAATCCCGTGTCTCCTATTCACATTACAGCCCGGCCCTATTAGACTGCTTCGACAAAGTCTTCCATACGCTCTAAAACCTGGGCGTCCGAATCAGCCGTAGATTTCAATCAGGGTTCGCGCTTCGTGACGGATTCTTTTTCATCTTTTTTGTCTACCTTTTGAACTAATCATTAATTCATCTACTGCACACACGTTTTTTAACACACTGTGAATATATGTATATAAAACATAGAGAGAAAAAAGCAGGACATCTTTTTATTAGAAAAAGGGTTCCAGGAAATTTATAGCACATACACCCCGGCGCTATTTATCATAACCAACGCT
>NW_020871052.1:0-10000 GCF_003789085.1 Penaeus vannamei
AATGGGAGTAACGGATACGCAACGCTATGCTCTGCTATCGTCTTCTCTGTCGTTAATTAATTTATTTCATACTTTATATATCTCTCTCCCTATCTATCTTTTCTCGCTCTAATCTTACTTTTTTTCCTTTCTCTCTCTCTTGTAACTATCAACTCCAATTCCTATCAAGTACTACTCCCTCCCTCCTCCCCAACCCCTACCCCTCTTATATATCACCGTCACGAACACACACACGTAACAAACAAAACACACAGGCTCACAGCAATTGAAGTTCTCCTTTGTCCTCGATCTCAAGATAATTAACGTTTCTGGCTGCCGTATCCTCCCCTCCCCCCCTCCCCTCTTCCCTTCGCCCCTCTGCACCTCTAATAACAGGACCCCCCCACCACCCCTCACCCTCCCAAAATGCCCCCTGGACGTGCCACGAGAGATGAGTCTACATTCATCCATGCCTTAATATTCTCGACATCCCTCCTTCCCCCCACCCCCCCCCCCGACTCCTCCTTCTGTTCCTTTGCCTCTCCTCTCTCACTCTCTTCTCCCTACTCCCTCCTCCCCTCCTCCCCCCCCCCCCGCTCCTCTTTCTGTTCCTTCCTCTGCCTCTCTCACTCTCTTCCCCTTCCCTCCTCCGCCCCCTCGCTACTCCTTCTGTTCCCTTTCCTCCTCCTCTCTCATCCTCTCTCCGCTCCCCCCCGCCCCCCACCCGCTCCTCCTGTTCCTTTCCTCTCCTCTCTCACTCTCTTCTCCCTCTCCCTCCTCCCCTCTCCATCTCCACCTCTCTCCCCCCCCTCCTACCCCTTTTCCCCCACGTCGCTCGTTCTAAGATCATATCTGACCCACTCTACTTTATACTAAGCTGGTTCCAGATTAACTGTGAATGTTTTTTTTTCTCTCGTTTGTTCCTTTCTTTGTGTTATTTTCTTCTTTTTCTTCTTCTTTCCTTTTAGAATTCTTTTTTTTTTTTATTTTTGTAGGTTTATAACATTCCTTCAAACTTTTCGTTACAATTTAGCCATATCAGTTTTCTTGTACATTTAACAATTATTTTTCATTTACACATCTCATCATTCTTTTTTTCTTCTTCTTCTTTTTGTTATCCACACTCCTTATATTTCATAATTCTAAAGTTTAGTATCCATACAATTCATCTTTAAGTGTTTGTCGTCCAGATTATTCGGTAGTTCTTTCACAATAGAAGCATTCTTATGATAACGATTTTCATAATTCTAATCACTATGTCATTTATCTCTTTCTTCCTCCCTCCTTCATTTATCTCGTCCCTCCCTCTATGCCTTATCGCTTTCCCCCATCTCTCTTTTCTCCACGACATTCCCTCAGTATCTTCGACCTATGACTCCTGTCCCTCCTCCACCCTCCACCCCAGCCCTTATCTTCCCCTCTTCCCTTCCCTTACTCCTCATCCCTATTCGTTCGTCCTACCCTCTTGCCCTATCCTATACCCTAGCTCCATTTTCTCTCCTCTGTCTTGGCTCTTGCCCTGAGAGCCCTGTTTCTGCAACCCTTTCCGTCTTTTTTCTCATCCTAGCATCCTTACGCACCGCTGTTTCCTTCAGTCCTCCCCACAACACACTCTTCACTCCTATTGCACTGAAACTTCGTCCTTACTCTATCTTTCCCTATTACTCTTCGCTTTTCCTTTCACCTTTGCTTCCAATCTTTATATATTTCACTCTTAATTTTCTAACCCCCATACCCATTTCCCTCAATTTTTTACCCCCATTTTCCCCACATCACCCTAACCCCTTACCTCACCTTCTCCTTCTCACTTTCCCTCATTCTTCCCGTATCATCCTACCCTTCAGACCCTCCCTCCACGAAATTCTTCCACTCCGCCCTTCTCATCCTTCGTGCCCCGTCACTCTAACCTGCCCCCTTGCCCCCTTTCCCGCTGTGCCCTTCACCCGCGCCCCCCACCTCTCTCACGTCCTCTCCCCTTCCACCCTGCCGCTGCACCACCCGTCCTTCGCCCTTACTCCCATACTGTGCACATCAACCCCCAACCCACACACACCATCCCTACCCCTTACTTCACCCTTCCCTTCCTCCCTCACCCCTCTTTACACCCCTTTTCACCCCCCCCCCCATCCCTACCCACCACCCATCCCCCCATTTACTTCCCTCCTCCCTTCACCTTACCTCCTCTTCTCCTTCCGCACCCCCACTCCCCCACCCCCTTAACCCACGGAAGGTCATTAGAACGATCTGTCGAGCGATGTTTGTGACGTCATCGGGGTTGGATGTTTCTCCCCTCGAGGCTCGTCCTCCGCCTCCCCTCCTCCTTTCCTCTCTCTCTTCTCGACCTCGTTTTTCTTCCCCTTTTCCTCCTCTTCTCTTCTTTCTCTTCTCCTTCCTACTTTCTTTTTTCTTCTCCTCCTTCCTCCCCCTCGCCTCCTCCTCTCCTTCCCCTTTCCTTCTCCCTGCCCCCTCTTCTTCCTCCTTCTTTCCCTTACCTCCCCTCCTCCTTCTTCTTCTTCCCCTCCCCCTCCTCCTTCCTTCTTCCCCCTCCCCCCTCCTCCTCCTCCTTCTTCCACCTCCCCTCTCCTTCCTTCTTCCCCCTCCCCTCTCCTCCTCCCTCTTGCCACTCCCTCCTCCTCCTCCTTCTTCCCCTCCCCCCCTCCTCCTTCTCCTTCTCCCTCCCCCTCCTCCTTTCTCCTTCCTTCCCTCCCCCTCCTCCCTCCTCCCTCTTGGCCACTCCTCCCCTCCTCCTCCTCCTTCTTCCTCTCCCTTCCCCCTCCTCCTCCTTCTTCCCCTACCTCCCCTCCTCGTACTCTCACTACCCTACTCAACCTCCTGTTCCCCTCCTTCCTCCCTCCTCCTTCCCTCCTCCTCCTCTTCCTCCGAAGGTATCTCTCTTTTCAGCTCGAAATTGGTCAGATTTCTGTTTATATTTTGACGTCATTTCCGGTACTTGGGAGCTTGTTTTTCTGCTTAATTTTCCATCTTCTGCTTGTTTGTTTGTTGTTTTTCTTTTTATATTTTCTTCCTCTTCCTGTTCCACCTTCCTCTTCTTTTTTCCTTTGTCTTACTTCATACTCCTTTCTTCCTTTATTTTCTTTTTGATTCTTTCTTCTCTACCCTATCTCCTTCCTCCTTGCCTTTCTATTTTCTTTCCATCACTGTTCTTCGCTCTTCTTTCCTATCCTATGAATTCAATTTCTCCGACACCTGTTTCTTCAACCTCAGCTTTGGATTTGAAAACCTTCATATTAACAACAGACATGAAACGTAACGAAGTGTGTGCGCAGTTAAAATACGTTTCCGCTCTGTGTGTGCTCTCATGTACGTATAATCGAGTGGACAACCTCGTGTGTTTTTATGGCCCGTTCTGAAGCTAATTGCGTATGGGTGTTTTCTCTTTGCTTATATGCACTATGCCTCTCTGGGTAATCGCTCGAGTGTGTGTGGACGTAAGTAGGTTTGTAAGACCTTGACCGAATGTTTTTTTTTTTTTTTTTTTTTGAGGGGGGGGGGGTATATAATGTATGCGAGAAAATGTATAGACACATCTACATGCACACAGACACACACACATATGTAAATGTGTGTAGATGTGTGTGTGTGTCTGTGCATACATTACACACATACAACACATACAACACACACACACATATATATATATATATATATATATTATATATATATTATATATTACACCAACACACACACATACACAACACACACACCACACACACACACTACACACACACAGCACACACACACACACACACACACACATACATATATATACATATAATATATATATATATATATATATATATATATATATATATATATATATTATATATATATATATATTTATTTATTTATATATATATAAACAGGAAAAGCCCATTAGGCTCAGCCAAGATCCTTCCTCTCTCTTCTCCACGCTAAACATAACCCATACATACTTGTCTCCAGTTAATTATGTTGTCCCCTGCAGCATCCTTCATCCCCCCCCCCCCCCGTTTTTCTTCCCTCTCTCCTTCTTCCTCTCATAATCTTCCTCTCGCTTTATTCTGCATTTTCTCCCCCATCCTCGCTCTATATTTCCGAGACACGCCCTCATAACCCCCAAAGGGTATGCCTCTTATATCCTTAAAGATTTAAGTGCCAAACAAAATTTCCTCCTGTGTAATTATGTGTGCGCGTTAGTTTATAAGTAAGTGGGTGTAGGATATGATTAAAAATACATACTTACATGAGCAAACAGTCGGTCACACACACACGCACGTTTGTATGTGTATATGTGTGTGTGCACATCTATTTGTTTACCTCTGTAGACGCGCCATATTATGTCCGTTTGTTTGTAGATACTTGCATATATAGCAAACTATCTGCATATTCATACCCATCTACGTTGAGAATAACTACACGAGGATAACAGATGGTTCGCCGTATGCATATGCAAACAGCTCGGCCGCCTTTTGGGTCTTGAGTTGTAATAAAATGATTTGATACGTTATGGCAGCCTAATGGCGCTGAGCAAAAGTACTCCTGGTCGTTTCGGAACCTCCCAATAGAGCGTTTGTTCTGAAGTACGTACTGAGGGTTTTTGATAACTTTAAGAAGCCTCAATATTTTTTTTTATGTCATCATTAGCAAAGCGAAAATCTTTGGGTCTGACTGAAAAGGAAGGTATACGAGAGCCATTGAAAAGAAACCTACCTTGTTAATTCTATAGCGATTCAGAATTCAGGACAGAATGAGGTTCGTATCTAACAACTTCCCCGTTACATATGATACCTTCAAGCAATAGCGCAAGACCGTAGGTGCAATCACCCTCACTACTCTGAACAATCGTCCATACAAGACATATGAATAGGATTAATTGCGTCGGAGATTCACCCGCTGATGAGGGTTCGCTGTGCCTGGTATTGTGAACAGCAGAGACGATGAAACAGCATCACCTTAGTCCTGAAAATACACTGGGAACTTTGGTGCCTGTTTATTCCGCCCTTGGAGAGAGGGACAGAGACTTTCCCAACAGCAACCGTGAACCAGGTAGACCGCACTGGAAGGCAGTGTGTCGAAACACGGTCTATCGAAACGGCCGCGCTATGTATGAAAACGGGGTAGTTGCTCCGTAGTTTTATGACGGAGCAATATATTTGTGTACTGTTTGTCCGCGTTGTGGACGTATTGCTGTGTATTATTTTGAATAGTGTCTGATCAGTCTTGTATGGGACTCAAGATTAAGATGAGCAAAAAAATCTTTCGTTCAGATCTCCGAATGTACCCCCAGAACGCTACTTTTGCCTTTTGCATCTTTAATAAAACACGACTTGCCTTTCAAGAAGGCTGATCGCAGGGTGGAATTGAGCCTGGCACAGTACCCCCGTGATATTCAACGGCTTTACACCTGCTTGTCAGATTCAGCGAGATCTTAAGAACTCGGCGAAAGGGCGTCCGGCTTCCCTTCTGAAGTCTTTTCAACACTTGCAGGGACTTGGGTCTGGGTGCGGCGACGGAGCGACCTGCGGAGATTCGGAGGGTAACGTCCAACTTTGGAAACTACATTGGTGATGGAGTGTGTTATCATTATTACCATCGTGTGTTTGTGTGTGTGTGTGTGTGTGTGTGGTGTGTGTGTGTGTGTGTGTTGTGTGTGTGTGTGTGTGTGTGTGTGTGTGTGTGTGTTGTGCACACGCATACGTGCATATTATTGCACGCATACGCTTCCCTCTACCAACACAGACTCGTCCTCCGAAATGCCTCGCAAATCAGAACGCAGAGAATTACCAAAACCCGATTCATTTAACCGACGACCGACATCAAAGCGCCGTTTGATCGGTTCTGACGTGACGATTATGAACGATTGAAATGACGTGAGAAATGACATGACCGATATTGATGATGAATTACTCTCTGTGTAATTGTCACGCACCTGTTACGACTATCAACAGGGCGTCCGTGTTAAGCAGACGATGCGATGAGCTTTAATTATCGGCCAACAGGCGGCGCGCGCGCGCTCTGCCCTTTCATTAGTGGCGGCGCCGCTTGCGGTGATGATATTCATATTGGATTTGCTACTGTTCTTTATTATCGTTTATGATATTACTATCATTATCAATATTATTATTATCGTTATCATTATTGTTGTTACGTATTTGTTGTATTTGTTCTTGTTGTTATTATTCTTGTTGTCATTATCATTATCATTGACATCAATATTAATATCATTATTGTTATTATTATTATTACTATTGCTATTATCATATATATTGTTATTACCATTATTACTGTTATCATCATCCTTGCCATCATCATCATCATTATTATAGTTTTTACTATTAGAATTATCCTTATCATATCAATGTTATTGTTCTTATTGTCGTTATTGTTATTTGTTGCAAATTTATTATTCACTCTACATTCTCATCGAACTCTTTCCATTCCTCGCTTTCATTAATACACTTGAATTTTGGTCTGTAACAATTTTCATAATGATAGAGAAGTTAGCAATTAGAGTATTGATAATGATGAGTATGGTAAAAATTGCAACAATGATAAAGTTATAGCTTGTAATAACATTAACAAAAGATACAAATTATGATGAAAGCATATTGGTAACAGTAATCATGAATGATGCTAAAAGGATGATAAATATGGTAATAATATAACATGTCTCCACTAGCCACGAATACTACCCGAATATTTTTTTTTCTCTCCTCTCCCTTTTTTTTCTCTCTCTTTTTTTTATTTTCTCCTCTCTCTCTCTCTCCCATCTCCCTATCTCTCTCTCTCTCTTTCTCTCTATCTCTCCCTTTCCCCCTCTCTCTCTCTCTCTCTCTCTCTCTCATCTCTCTCTTCTCTCTCTCTCTCTCTCTCTCTCTCTCTCTCTCTCTCTCTCTCTCTCTTCTCTCTCTCTCTCCTCCCCTCTCTCTCTCCTCTCCTCTCTCTCTCATCTCTCTCTCTCTCTCCCTCTTCCCTCCCCCCGCCCTCTCTATCTCTCTCCCTTCCATCTTCACTCCTCTCTCTCTCTCCCTCTCTCTAATAAAAAAATAAAATAAAAAAGGCATAAAAAGGTACCGATGCTTCCTGGCTGAACGGAGGCAATACCATCGTGATTCGGACATGGTATCGCGCTTTCGTAAAATTGAAACTTCAATTTTACAGTCTCGTGAGCCCGGAAGGCACGGGAAGGAGCGGCGTAGACGAATATGGGAGGGAGAGGAGAGAAGGAGGGAGAGAGGGAGGGAGAAGGAGAGGGAGAAGAGAAGGAGGAGGGAGAGAGAGGAAAGGGAGAAGGAAGGGGGAGGGAGAAAGGAAGAGGAGGAGAAGGGAGGAAGGAAGGAGAGGAGAGAGAGGAAGGGAGAAGGAGAGGAGAGAAGGGGGAGGGGGAAGGAGAAGATAGGTAAGAGGCGAGAGGAAAGGGAGAAGGTGGGTAGGCGGGGAAGGAAGGAGGATGGAGGGAAGGGGATATCGAAAGGCGGAAAGATAAAGCAAAGGCAGAAGCAATCAAAATTACAGGTGCATATACAAATACACCACCACACACACAACACACACATATTATATATATATATATATATATATATATATATATATATATATATATATATATATATATATATATATATATATATATATAATATATTATATATATATATGTGTGTGTGTGTGTGTGTGTGTGTGTGTGTGTGTAATCACATATATACGCATATGTATATGTATTGAGAGAAAGAGAAAAAAACAGAAATAAGCAACTCAGACAGAAAGACAAGGAGACAGAGAGAGGGGAGGAAGAGAAATCAAGTAAACCGGAAAAATGTAGATAAAAATAACCAAAATGCAAGTGTTGAGAAATGGAAGAAGAGTAAAAGTACTAACAATAAAAATTATCATTGTTTTGATATAAGCAGCAATACAGTATATGATCTAATTTTCTGTTTGGTGGAATGCCTTAGATACAGTCTCTTTAAATATATTCAGAGCTGCTTGTACCTTTAGTTGCATATTCATATGACACTGTCCTATTTGGGTGTATCTCTGCATCTTTTAATCAACAATTTCAGTTCACAAACGTTTATATATACAAAAGAAAAAAAACCGTACTTATCATTACAAGACAAATGCAGAGAGAGAGAGAGAGAGAGAGAGAGAGAGAGAGAGAGAGAGAGAGAGAGAGAGAGAGAGAGAGAGAGAGGAGAGAGAGAGAGAGAGAGAGGAGAGAGAGAAGAGAAGAGAAAGAGATAGAGTGGGAGAAGAGAGAGACGGAGAGAAGATGAGCTAGAGAGAGAGAGGAGAAGAGAGAGAGAGGAGAGAAGAGAGAAAAGAAAGAAAGAAAGAAAGATTGGAGAGAGAGGAGGGGGAGAGAGAAAGAGAAAGACTGATAGAATAGATAAAAAAGAAGAGAGAAAAAAGATAGATAGAGAGAGCGAGAAGGAGGAGGAGGCAGGTAATCGAGAGAGAAAGAGAGGAGAGATAGATAGACTAGATAGATATATAGATAGACGACGAGAGAGATGAGAGAGAGAAGAGAGAGATGGAGAGAGGTAAGAAAGATAGTAGTAGATAGATAGAGAGAGAGGAGAGATCGAGAGAGAGGAAGAGAGAAAGAATGAGAGATAGATAAGATAGAGAGAGAGAGAGAAGAGAGAAGACTGAGATGAGAGAGAGAGGAGAAAGAGAGAGAGAGAGTAGAAGAGAGAGAGGAGAGAAAGGAAATAGTTAGATAGATAGATAGAGAGAGACGAGAAGAAGAAGAGAAGATAGGGATACGATAGGATAGATAGATAGGGAGAGAGATGAGAACGTGAGAGAGAAGATAAAGAGAGAGAGTGATCGAGTAGAAGAAGGGAGCAGAAGGAAATACGGAGCTGGAGAAAAGAAAGAGAGATGAAAGAAAGACATAGTTAAGATTAGATATGATAGAGAGAGAACGAGAGCGGAACGGGAGAGAGAAACGAGAGAAAGAAGAGCAAGAGGAGAAAGGATGTGAGAAAAAGAGAAGAAATAAGGAGTAAGAGGGATAGGACTGCATAGATTAGATGGGAGAGATGAGAGAGAGAAGAGAGAGGAGAGAGAGAGACGAGAGAGAACGAGCAGAGATGAGAGAGCAGAGAAGATGAGAGAGAAGAGAGGAGAGAGAGAGATGAGAGAGAGGAGGAGAGAGAGAGAGAGAGAGAGAGCAATTAACCGATAGCCAGACAAACAGAAGGACAGACGCACTTTCGAAACCCCCAAAGAGTCCGCAAGACCTGAGCCTCGACCGCCTCCAGCCTCAAAGGGACCTTCCTGCTCTCGACATCAATTTCGAAATGAAAATAACATCTCCCGAAGACGAATCAAACGCCGCCTCAGCCCACGAGCGCCGAGCGGGATCCGGCAGCAAGCACACACACGCGAAATGTTGTCAATCACGGCTTTTCCCCCTCGGCAATAACCGGTGATTGCTTGTTTGCTCTCGTGCGCCTTCGCTTCTGTGTGCTTGCCTCTCGTCCTCTCTTCTGTTCCCTAGTCCTCCTTCTCTCCCATTTCCCTCTCCTCTTATTTCTAGGTTCTCTTTCTACCTCTCCTATCTATCTGCTCTTTTCTTTATCTTGTCTCTTTCTCTAAGGTTCTGTCTCTCCCTCTCCTATCCACCTTTTCCCTGCTTTATCACGACTCTTTTTCCAAGGTTCTGTCTCTCCCTCTCCTTGTCTCTACTTTATCTTTTCTCTCTCTCCATGGCTCCCCTTCCCGCATTTCTCTTACAATGCCCCATGAATAAAATTTCCTTCCCCTCCCCTTTATCCCTCTCCTTTATTCCCCTTCATGACCTGAGCTCCTTTTCCATGACCATTTCATGACCTCGCTCTTCCCTTCATCCCTTTTCCTTTTTCATTTAATTCTATCCCTCCCCCTCTATTTCATCCCCCTCTTCCTCCTCAATCCTCTATCCTGCTACTTCCTCTACTCTCCCTTTTCCCCTTTCTCCTAAAACCCCCATCCCCCACTATCTCAATCCTCTATCCGCCACCTCCTTCCCTCCCAA
>NW_020871052.1:24556-32056 GCF_003789085.1 Penaeus vannamei
GCTATTTTCCTTTTCTCTTGTTTCCCTTTCAGTAGCTTTTTTCTTTCTTTCTTTCTTTTATTTCCTTTCCTTCTCTTTGTGTATTTTTTACCATACGCTTCTCATCTCTTCATTTCCTTCTTTCATACTTTGTTTTCTTTTCTCTATTCTTTCTTCCTTGTTCGTTTGCTTTCCTTCTCTTCGCTTTCTTTTCTCCCTTCGCTTCCTTTGTCTTCACTTTCTTCGGTTTTATTTTCTTCTTTTGCATCCCTTTTGCGTCCCCTCTCTTTGCCTTCTTTATTCTTTCGCTCTCTTTCTCTCTGCTTTTCTTTATCTTGCCTTTCCCTCTTCTTTTTCTTTTTTTGTTTCTTCTTTCTTCTTTCGTTCCCTATTTGCCTTCCTCTTCCTTAGCTTTCATCATTCATACATTTCTTCCTATGCTTTTTTCTTTTATTTTATCTTATTTTTACTTCCATTATTGGATTCTTCTTTCGCTATTATTATCATGATCTTATAATTATATTTGCCATAATAATGGTAATATGATTATTATGGTTATCACTAGCATTACTATTTGTATCACTATTACTATTATTATTATTATTGTTAATATCATCCTTGCTATCTGTATCTATATCAGTTCCATCCTTGTATTATCATTATCATTACTATCCTTATTATCGCTTCTATCACTATGGTTATTATGAATATCACTAACAGTATTATCATTATTGTTAGTATCACCATTGATATTAGTATTAATATCTGTTCTATCACTGTCATTATTGTTATCACCATAATTATTATTTATCTAAAAATATACTTACCGATATATGACACTTTCTCTACACCTTTCTCTCTCTCTCTTTCTTTCTCTCACTCTCTCTCTCTCTCTCTCTCTCTCTATTTTTCTCTATTTATCTATCTATCCATCTATCTTCCTCCTATCTCTTCTTCTCTCTCTCTGTATGTCTGTTTGTTTCTCGCTCTCTCGCTCGCTCTCGCCCCCCCCCCCCCTCTCTCTCTCTCTCTATTTGTCAATCCGTATATTTATCTATCTGTCTGCCAGTCTGTCCTTCGATCTATCAACATGCCTAAATGTCTCTGTATATTGTCTCTTAAATTTTGGTTCTTCCTCCTGCTCTCCCTCCCCTCCCCCCATCCGCCTTCTTTGCCCCCCTCCCCCTCCCCCCTCGCGTCCTCCTTAGAAAGGTGCAAAAGACCTGTCAGAAGGGACACCTTTAGGGCGGCCAGCGCAGGGTGGGGAGGAGGTAGGGGAGGTGGGACAAAGGGAGATATGGGATTAGGGGGAAATCCTGAAAAAGGGATGAGGGAGAAGGTAAAGGAGGGAAGAAGGAAGGAATAGGAAGGGAAGAGAATGGAGGGGATGGATGGGAAAAGGAAGGGAGGGATGGAAGGGAAGAGGGAGAAAGGAATAGGAGGGAAGGAGGAAGGAGGAGATGCGAGGCAAAGAGAAGGAGGGATGCATTGGGAAGCAGGAGACGGAGGGAAGTGTAGAGGAAAAGTAATAAAGAGGCGACGGAGGAGAGAAGGAAGGAAATGGCGAAGGAGAAGGGAAGATAAGAAGAGGAAATGAGGGAAGAGGGTAAACGAAGCAGAATAAGGAGAGAAGCTAAGAAGGAGAAAATGGAAGGCAGGAAAGCAGGGAAACATGTTTGAAAAGACAGAACGGAGCTTAAAAAAAAAAAAAAAAAAAAAAAATCAGGTGGACCGAAATGAGGAAATAAGGGAGCGAAGAGAAAAAACCGAAGGGCGGAAAAGGAGGGAGGTGGGGCGGGCGTGAGGGCGGGCGTAGGGCGGGCGAGTGGGCGGGCGGGACCACCAGCGTCTCGGGATCAGGGATGATGGCGACGGCCGATATGTAAATGGGCGGCGGGTTCATCTCGGGCGCCCACGAATTTCCATTTGGGAAAGAGGATCCGGGGCGGCGCTGAGGGGCGGCGGTGTCGTATTAGGCACATTATATTATGGAAATTAGTTGAAGAATTGATAGAATGGCCGAGTGAAGTTGAGGAAGAAAAAGGGGCGTGGAGTGGAGGGTAGGGGGGGGATGGCATGGGAGGGGTAGATGGGAGGAGGAGGAGGAGGCTATAGGAGGAGAAGGACAGGAGGAGGAAAGGAGAAGGATATAGGAGGAAGAGGCGGTGGGAGCGAAGAAGGTGGAGGATGGGGAGGAGAGAAGGAACAGGAAGGGGAGGAGGAGGTAGTAGGAAAGAGAAAGAAGGTAAGGGGGAGGGGAAGGAGGGGGAGGGGGGGTGCGAAAGGCATAAACAGAAACACAAACCATAAAATCTCGGAGACAATGTCATGAGGCAGGAGGAGCACGTGGGGGGTGGGGGTGGGGGCAGGGATGGGGGGGAGATAAAGCTTTTTTATTCATTTATCTATATTCTTTTTAATTCATTTATTTATGTTTTTTTATCTATTTATTTATATTTTTTATTCATTTATTTATATTCGTTTTATTCATTTATTTTATATGTTTTTATTCATTTATTTATTCATTATTCATCTATTTATATTATTTTCTATTTATTTATTCATATTCTTTATTTCAAACTTTTTTTTTATTTCCTTTGTTTTTTTTTTTATTTGAATGACGGGAGCTGTGCTGACGAAGCGTGGATTATTGTTGCTGTTCTTGTTGTTGTTGCTGAAGCTGCAATTTTTGGTACTGTTGTCGGCGGTGTTATTTGTGGATACGTGAGGACTCCTGCATTGTGGATAACCTGCACAATATAATCTGTATTATGTTTACCCTGTATTTCTCTGTATATTGTGTGTATGCATAACCTTGCCAATGTAAGATGTCCCTTTTCGTTGATGGAGCCTCCCACATTGTACCGTTATTGTATGTGAGGTGGCAACATTGTCCCTGACCACGTGACCTAGCAGAATGGCCGTTGACCGGGATTTCCCGCCAAATCTCGGTCTCTCGGTGATGGTCAAGCGCAGGAGACAGACGTGTGCTCTCTCTCTCTCTCTCTCTCTCTCTCTCTCTCTCTCTCTCTCTCTCTCTCTCTCTCTCTCTCTCTCTCTCTCTCTCTCTCTCTCTCTCTCTCTCTCTCTCTCTCTCTCTCTACCTCCTTGGAATTGAACCTACGAGAGTCCAGCTTGGTGTTCCTTTTCCTTCGGACTGCAAGGAACGTCCCCACAACCCAAGAAGAAATGTACAGTACTAATCTGCTCCTTCACTCTATTTATCCATTTATCCATCTTCTTCTCAATATCATCATCATTATCTTTTACATTTCCAGGTTTTCTTCATTTGAAAGATCGATCTTCTTAACCACTATAATTTTGCCTGATGTTATGCTCGTCTCTAAGAACGCGCTTCGTCACGTTTGTCCAGGATAATAATATCATCTGCTCGGTTAGCTTTAATTATTCTCTCTGTTTGCACATTTCTACTTGTTTGCCAAGACTTACTGGTTCAAGTTTGTGTTCATATCAATCTGTTGGCATTGTTTCATCATCATCGTCAATATTATCATATAATTTAGTATCATTATTGCTATTATCATTATCATTACTATTATTTATTATTATTATTACTTATTATTGGATATTTAAACAGTTCGTAGTAGTAACATTGTTGGTATTATTATTTCATTATCATTATTACTGTTATTATTATTATAATTTTCGCTTTTTTATTTATAATTATCACCATCACCATTGTTTTTTATAGTGTTACTACTATTAGCAATATTATTATTATCATTATTATCGTTACTATTATTATTGTCATCATTATCATCATTACTGTAAGCATCATAATCATTATTAACAATATTATTATTATCATTATTATCATTATTATTGTCACTATTAGTATTAGTTTTCATAAGCATAATCTTTTTCATTGTTATCATTTCTTTTGATACTAATAGCATTGTTATCATTAATATTGTTGTTATTATCATTATTATGATTATCATTTTTGTCATAACTATTGTCATTATCATTATTATTTTGTATCATCATCATCGTTATTATTATTAAGATTACTAAGATTATCATTACTGTTATCAATATCACTGTTATCATTTTTACCATAAATTTTACTACTATTTATACTATCATTCCTATTATGATGATTATCATCGTTATTATCATTACTATATTTTTATTTATTATCATTATTATTACCCTTGTTGTTGTTGCTATCACTATCATTGTTGTTATCATTATCATTATCATCCTTTTTCTTATTTTTCATTATTGATTTTGTTATTATCATCATTATGGCATCACAATCATTGTAACTATTATTATTATTATTATTATTAGTATTATTATAACTATTGTCATTGTTATAATTGTTATCATCATCACCAGTCATCTTTTTTATCAATATTGCTGTTGTCTTTATTTTCATAATTATCATTGCTTCTGTGAATATTCCTGGTATTATTCTTAGTTTCGTTTTGTTACCATTAAGATTATCAGCATTACTATTATCACCATCATCATTAGGCCTTTTATCATCATTATTGTTCATTTCTCATCATTGGAATCATATACATTATCACTCATCACAACGAAAATTGCTGTAATTTCCCCCAATATACTGGCAACGATACCTTTATTAACAACTTTACCTGATCAATAGTGTTTTTCACCGTTCTTAATCGACGGATTACGAAAACGAGACAGGGAAACGAGCGTAAAAGTACAACAACACAACATCACGAGAATTACAACACCCGAATTGTTCCTAATGCATAACCCATGTTGCAGAAATGCTACCGCGTATCGTTTTGCCGAAATGGAAAATACATTTAGCTGCTGAGATAAGCGAGAAAGGAAAAAAAGATAGCAAGGAGAGATAAATGATTAGAGGAAAAGTGCTTACCCAGAGAGATAAAAGGGATAAGGATAATATCAGTGATAGAGAAATTTGCTGATATTTTTGGTCATTGGTTATTGCGACAATTATTATTATTTTTATCTATTTATTTATTTATTATTATCATTTTTTTATTGGCATGGTCGGTTTAAAGGAATGTGTGTATTATGGTTTGTCGGTTACTCCTGTTATTATGATTGATTAAATGATGTATGTATATAGGTCAGAACTGTTAGAAAGATATCCACTTCTCTTTCTTTCTGTTTGTCTCTCCATCTGCTTGTAAAATGATATATTTTTTCTAACAATCACTTATTTCTGTCTGTATGTCTGTCTCTGGCTTTGTCGCTGCCTCCGTCTGCCTGCCTGTCTGTCTGTCTGTCTGTCTGTCTGTCTGTCTGTCTGTCTGTCTGTCTGTCTCTCTCTCTCTCTCTCTCTCTCTCTCTCTCTCTCTCTCTCTCCCCCTCTCTCTCTCTCTCTCTCTCTCCCTCTCTCCCCCCCCCCCCCCTCTCTCTCCTCTCTCCTCTCTCTTCTCTCTCTCTCTCTCTCTCTCTCTCCTCTCTCTCTCTCTCTCTCTCTCTCTTCTCTCTCTTCTCTCTCTCTCTCTCTCTTCTCTCTCTCTCTCTCTCTCTCTCTCTCTCCTCTCTCTTCCTCTCTCCCTCATCCCTCCCCCTCCCTCCCTTTACCTCCATTTCTGTCTGTCTATCTGTCTCTTTCTCTGTCTATCTATCTGTCTCGCCCTTTTCTCTCACGCTCACCCTCTCTCTTTCTCTTTCTCTTTCTTGTCCTCCTGTCCCTTTCATCCTCCTTCCGGCCCACTCCCTCCTCTTTCTATTCCCGAATATTCCTTCTTCCATTTTTTTATTTCTCATCTTCCAAATTATCCAATAGAATCCTCCGCCTCGTCTTTCCCTCTCCAGTTATCCTATCCACCTTTATATATTCTCATTTTTATTCTTATTCTCGTTTCCCTTCTATTTTCGTCAAGGTCTCCCAGTTCCTATTAATTTTTATATATTTTTTTATGCAAGAACCAGAAAAATAATAGTTTTACAAGGTGATTTTTTCTTCTTTTTTCGGTAAGACCTTCAGAGGGTTGAGTGGACATCCTCTTTCCTCGGATATACTTGGATCGAGAGAAAAGTTTTAATAATGTATGTTTTTGAAGAAGAAGAAAAAAAACGGAAAATAAACTACACATTAAATAGAATCTTTAGAACAAATCTTTTCTTGTCTGCACTTCCTCCCTCCGTCCTTCCTGTCCCGTTCCTCTTCTCTCTTTGCACCTCGTTTATTCTTCTCCCCTCCTTTACTCTCCTCCTTCTTTTGTATCCCTTCTTTTCGTAGGTTTCCCTCCTTCTCTCCTTTTCCCTTCCACTCGCCTGCTTTATTTTTTTCCTTCCTTTCTCTACAACCCCTTCGACTATCCCTCCCCCCTCTCTCTATCTCTTCTTCCTTTTCTTCTTTCCTCATCCCTCCTCCTTTTTTCAGCTTCTCCTGATCTTCCCTCGTTTTCTGACATTCTCTCTCCCACTGCCCAGTCTCTCTCTACCTCTCCCCCCCCTCCACTTACTCTCCCCAACTCCCATTCTCTATCTTTATTTATCTCCATTCCTCCTCTCTCCCCAATGCACCTTCCCTTCTCCTCCGCTCTCTCCTGTCCTTCCCCTCTCCCCCTCTCTCCCCTTCTCCCCCTCTCCCCCTCTCCCTCTTCCTCTCTCCCTCTCTCCCTCTCCCCCTCCCCCTCTCCCCCCCCCTCTCCCCCTCCCCTCTCGAGACCAGGAAAGGCCTTCATCAATATTCGAAGGCGGAACAAATGCCCTGAAAAGACCGCGCCACAAAAGGTCAGTTAATTCTTGGATGAAAGGTCGGGGGTGACTGACCTGACATGTGTTGGGGTCAGGTCGTTGGCTTGAATAAATAGTTAAGTGAATGAATGAGAACTAAGAAATGAATACATGAATTAATGAGTAATTTGATTAATAGATGGATAAAGGATTAATAAGTGAACAAATGAAAACTTTTGGTAAAAGCATGAAAACTTTAAGAAATGAATTCATGAATAAATAATTTGATTAACAGATGAAAATTGGATTAATAAGTGAATACATAATTGAATAAGTCAATTGATTAATTGAATAGATGAAAAGATAGATGAATAAATATTCATGAGTAAGTAAAAAATGAATAACTTATAGATAGATAGATAAGTATGTAACTAAACAATTAAAGGAATGAAAAGATAAGGTAGAATATGTTCGGTTATATGAAATGATATGTTTTGCCATTTTCGAAATTTATCTAGCATATTCAGAAGTCAAAATATAATATTAAACAATGTAAATAATATCTGGACAAGAGCGGGCAATACACGGAATGCTGAATAAATAATTGACTTTTTTTCTACTACTGTCATCTATCTTTCTCTCTTTCTTTCTGTCCTCTCTCTCGATCTGTCTGTCTGTATCAACAACTCTGCCATTCCCTTTGCCTCGGTCGGTTTATCTAACAGAATATTCAAATCTATCTATCTATCTATCTATCCGTAACTCTCTCTCTCTCTATCTATATATCTATCCGTAACTCTCTCTCTATCTATCTATCGTAACTCTCTCTCTCTCTCTTTCTATCTATCCGTAACTCTCTCT
>NW_020871052.1:37056-39556 GCF_003789085.1 Penaeus vannamei
TAATTATACAGATAACAATAGTAATAGTAATGATAATGAAAATAAAAATTATAATAACAGTGATACTAATAGTAACAATAATAATGACAATGATATCAATAATGATAACAATAATAAAAAGTAATCATGATAACAATAACAAAGAAAAAGATAATAATCACAATAATAACAACAACAATGACAAAAACAAAGATAATAATAATGATAATACCAACAACAATAATAATAATAATAACAATCATTACTGCAGTGTCCATTATCATCACTGTCATAAATATGTTTAGCCTTTGTCAATATTATCATTGACAGTAGGAGTAGTAGTAACATGATTAGTTACATCAGCATTGGAATCAGCATTAGTATCAGTATTGCTATTATCATTATTATCACCATTATTTCATTTATTATCGAAAAAACACTACGTATGTGAGTAGCACAGGGAAACATTACCCAATAAAGCATAAAACAACACATGCCTTGCTCATACGCGACGCTTATAAATATACGTATATATACCCTTCGGCCTAAGCGTGGACACGGGACGAACGAATTATCCTAACATCCTCTTATCCTAACGTCCTAATATTCGAATACCCTAAAATCCGAATATCCTAAAATCCTATTATCCGAATGCCCTAAAATCCTAATATCGGAATGCCCTAAAATCTTCATATCCTAATATCCTAAAATCCTCATATCCGAATTTCCTAAAATCCTAATATCCGAATGCCCTAAAATCCTCATATCCTCATATCCTAAAATCCTCATATCCTAAAATCCTAATATCCTAATATCCGAATATCCTAACATCCTAATATCCGAGTATCCTAACGTCCTAATATCCGAATATCCTAAATTCTTAATATCCGAATATCCTAAAGTCCTAAAATCTAATTTCCAATATCCTAAAATCCTAATTCCGAATATCCTAAAATTCCGAATATCCTAAAATCCTCATATCCGAATATCCTAAAATCCTAATTTCCGAATATCCTAAAATCCTAATATCCGAATATCCTAAAATCCTAATATCCGAATATCCTAAAATCCTCATATCCGAATATCCTAATCCCTATATATCCTAACAAAATATCCTAGCATAAAACACCTATTTTACCCACAGACAAAACCCCGCTTCGGCTCTGCGTGGTCACAGGACGCCCGCACGTATCCCAACGGCCGCAAACGCTCCCCCACGCCCGCTCCGCCAGCCCGTTCGCCGCCGCCCGCGCCCGCCCTTAGTACCTCGGCCTCAGCTGGCCTTACGTGGGGAGAAATATAATTGCGTTTTACCTAAAGGGAACATCTCGCTCGCCCCACGCCCGCCGCCCACCTGCTCGACACGCGGGGGTGAAGTGTGTGTGTTGGTCCGTGTGTAGTTGGTTATGGGGGTCGGGTCGGGTGGGCGGGGGGTGGGTTGGTCGGAATTATAGACGCATTTGCACGCTGCATGGAGGCTCACGATTGCACGAACATAAACAGAAACATACATACACATACATACAACACACAGAAACAAACACATACATACACACACACATACACACAAATCAGTCACGCCAGTACGAATAAAGCGATATAAAAAAGGCACACATGTATACATATATATATATATATATATATATATATATATATATATATATATATATATATATATATATATATATATATATATATATATATATATATATATATATATATATATGTGTGTGTGTGTGTGTGTGTGTGTGTGTGTGTGTATATATATATATATATATAATATATATATATATATATATATATATATATATATATATATATTATATATATATTATATATATATATATATATATGTATATATATATATATATATATATATATATATATATATATATATATATATATATATATATATATATATATATATATATATATATATATATATATATATATATATATATATATATATATATATATATATATATATATATATATATATATATATATATATATATATATATATATATATATATATATATATATATATACTCCCTCATTCCGCAATAAGGTTCGACGTGCAAAAGAGAGAGCAAAGAGCAGGGCACATCCTGCAATCCCGTGCTGCAACATTCCCAGGAGAGGACCCAACCCTCGGCCACTCCTTTGCCATTCATTGATTCCTTGTGAGATTAGGAGAATCTGATTAGTATCGAGTGATAAGACGTCGTGCGTCTGATGCGTCTCCTCTCTTGTGTGCATCTGGTGTGGGAGACACAGACAGACAGACAGACAGACACAGATAACAGAAAGAGAGAAAGAGAGAGAGTTCTAACATTTTAATGAATATATTTATTTACCCACTGTATACAGCAACATCTATAAACGCGCTCAGAGTCAGAGTTTCCACTTGAAAACAGTCCTCCTTTTTTACGCACATCCGAGTCTAACTGGATGGTGAGAGAGTTACAAATACTTTACATTCTGTATTTACAGTAGTATGACCTTGCAGACACTACATGCT
>NW_020871052.1:49556-57056 GCF_003789085.1 Penaeus vannamei
AAGAGAGGAAGCAATAAAAGATGAAAAGAAGGAGAGATATTGAATGAATGAGTGGAAATGAGAGAGGGATATTAATCATTATGGTCGAATGAGAAAACGAAAAAAGAGCACAATCTTTGATAGAAAGAAAATACAGATTATGGAATAAGAGGGAAAGTTGGAGAGTGAGAAAGAGTTCTAGGATAATGAAATGAGTGGAAATGAGGAAATCCAATTAAAATGGTAGAATGAGACGGGGTCGAAGAAAATAGAGAATAATAAAGGAAAGATAAGAGGTATAGTAGAAAATGGAGGGGATGTGAAGCAGAAAATTTGTATAATGAAGAGAAGGTGAAAATGAGAATCCTTGTTGAACACGACATCTTACGCGACAAATGAGTGGGTTAGAAAAAATAGATAAATAAATAAATAAGAAATAAAAACCAAAGAATATTTGTGAAAAGGGAAAAAATGACAATGCTAATATTTCATAATCTTAAAATTGGATGAAAACTGCAGTAAAAATGGAGAGTCTCCTCCCATAGGGATGTAATAGCAAGATAATTGGTCACGATTGAAAGAAAAAATAATCATATGAAAAATAATGCCAGGGCAACTGAACGTAAATGAATATAAGATCTAACACAACACAATCGGGGACGTAATGCAAGGGAAAACAACCCCCCCCCCCCACCCCGATAACAGAAAAATCAATAAATAAACCTTATAACAGATTCACCCCTACAAAAAAAAAGTATACATACTTCATGATAGTTCTTACACAAATAACAATTCATCAAAAAAAGAAGGCATGAATGAAAACTTACTCAGCCTAATGGTTAACACACAACACACAGAGAGAAAGAGAACCACAAACATTCAGCAGGCAAGCGACCGCACTTTATACAATGACCATTATCATATTACGGACAGTTCTCCTCGCTAAGCAGGCGTGGCCCTTCTGACTGGCCGTTCTACTGAGTGTGGAAGTTGTTCAGGGGAAAGACGTTAAAAAGAGTACAATAGAGTGTTCTAAAATGCTTTACTTGCTCTCTATCCGCAGTTTTACTTCACGTATTTAAATCAGACATTTAAAAAAATCTGAAGAGCCAAGGTTAGCATCTTGTCTGTGATATTTTCGTACAGCAGCTTCTAAAGATGAATAGATAAGTGAAAATTGCAAAATGAGGTCGATTGAATTCCATCAACAAACGAGATATGAGACTACCGCGCGAGGGAAGTTATAGATGCTAAATAGAACCAGTAAATGTATCTTTGAAAACACAATTCACTCAGTCAACGAGTACACAATTGAATGCAGGATTTATAATGAACTGTACAATAGGAAAAAGGAATGAAAACATACAATACCATTCATGGAAATATGATTCACAAGGAACTACACCAACTATACCTAACCTCTGTACAATAACTACCACACACACGCATGAGATTAAAAAAAAAAAACAAAAATATAACCAACAACTAGAAATCATGAATGAATACCTACAGTTGACAATAACACCCACTCAGAATATAATGCATACAGAGCACCAACCATAACACGAAAAGACCTCACTCAAAAATGAAAGAAAAATCACGACAAAACAGTTATACAAAACGACAAAAAAAAAAAAAAAAAACCGTCCACACGATATCGCACACATACACAAAAGGACACACACACACACACACACACACACACACACACACACACACACACACACACACACACACACACACACACACACACACACAAACACACACACTCTCTCTCTCTCTCTCTCTCTCTCTCTCTCTCTCTCTCTCTCTCTCCCTCTCCCCCCCCCTCTCTCTCTCTCTTCTCTCTCTCTCTCTCTCTCTCTCTCTCTCTCTCCCCCTCTTTCTCCCTCTCTCTCTCTCTCCTCAAAGACCACCCACACCAACACGCTCGAAAGCATTAAAATGACGAATGGAACGGACCGAGTAGGACGCGATACCACTACTCTGTTGCATATGAGTTTCCCCGTTTCGTGCGTGCAATATGCCAGCGTTGTCATGGTTCATTTGAATGTTAGATGCCCGGGACTCGGATGCCAAACGGGATTTATGGGCGCTGTGGGGTTGCCTTGTGTTTTTTTTTTCTCTCTTTCTTTTTTCTTTCTTTCTCCCTGTCTGTCTATCTATCTATCTACCTATTTATCTATCTACTGAATCTATCAATCTATCTTTTATTCTTTCTCTCTCTTTCTCTCTTTCGCCACCTCTCTCTCTCTCTCTTTCCACCTCTCTCTATCTCTCTCTTTCCACCTCTCTTTCTCTCTCTCTTTCCACCTCTCTCTCTCTCTCTCTTTCCACTCTCTCTCTCTCTCTCTCTCTCTCTCTCTCTCTCTCTCTCTCTCTCTCTCTCTCTCTCTCTCTCTCTCTCTCTCTCTCTCTCTCTCTCTCTCTCTCTCTCTCTCTCTCTCTCTCTCTCTCTCTCTCTCTCCCCCCTCTCTCTCTTTCCACCTCTCTCTCTCTTTCCACCTCTCTTCACTTTCCACCTCACTCACTTTTTTTCTCTCTCTTCCTCTCTTTCTCCACCTCTCTCTCTCTTTCTCCACCTTTATCTCTCTTTCTCCACCTCTTTCTCTCTCTCTCTCTCTCTGTCTGTTTTTCTTTTTCCTTTTGTCTATTTCTGAGTAGAGGAAGTTGTTAATTGCGTCTGTGGTATTGTTGAAGCTTTGGTTTTTATTATGCTAAAATTTTCAGTAATTATATCTATTTCATTAGTAAGATAATTGCTCACCTATTCATTTAACGAAGCGAAGGATTTTAATAGTCCCTAAGGCTCGCATAGAACTAATTAGGGTATTAACATCCCCTCCCCCCCACCTTTACCATAGGGACTAAAGGCACCTTAATCAACCCACATCTATTTCGATCCAACCCAACCAGTGTCAGCCCAATAAAAAAAAATTAAACCTATCCTAGCGTAATATAATACGGTGATGATGACAAGGATAACAATTATAATGATAATCATAATGACAAATATGATAATAATGATGATGCTAATGATAATGTTGATATTAATTATGATAATAATGATGATAATTTAAATAATAATGATTAAGATAATGATAATAATGATGATGCTAATGCTAATGATAATAATTATGATAATAATGATGATAATCTTAATGATAGTAATTATGATAATAGTAATGATAATGTTAATAATAGTAATTATGATAATGATGATAATGATAACAATTATAGTAATAATAATAATAAAAAATATTAATTATAATATGATAATACCGATAATAACAAGAATAATAGTTGTAATGATAATAATGGTAATAAGAATAAAAATTATTATCATTATCATTATTAATATCATCACTAAAATTATCATTACTATTATTATTATCATTATCACTATCATTATAACAAAAATGATAAATAATAATAATGATAATAGGGAAAATAATGATAATAATGATAATAACAATAACATCAATAATAACAATAACAATATTAATAATAATGATAATAACAGTAATCAATTTAGTAGTAAAAAATGATAATAATGATAATAAGAATAACGATGATGATAATAATGATAAAAAGTAACAATGACAGTGAAAATCATTAGAATGATAATGATCACGATAGAGGCAATAATGGTAAAGATGATATTAATAATAGTAATTAAAATGATAATGTTTATGATGATGATATTAATAATAATAATGATAATAACAATAATAATAATAACAATAATAATAACAACAACCATAATGATAGTAATAATAAAAATGATGATGACAATAGTAATGATAAAAATGATAATGATAACAGAAATAAAAGGATAATCACATTAATCATAATAATAATAATAATGATAATAATAATATTACTATTATTATCACAAAGAGATTTATTGTGATATTTTTGTGATATTTGATATGAAAGTGTATTTTTATTTTGTATTTTGAAATAATATTTTGTATTTGTACGGTGAAATATTATTTTACATTTCTATGGAAACTTTATAGCAAGGAGGTTTTGACTGCTTATGCCGCTGAGCTTCTGTTTTTTTTTTTTTTTTTTTTTTTTTGAACACGCAGGATGGTGACGTCTAGCTGGGCGTGTATCCACGTGTGACTTATTTCATTTCAATTTTTGGATTTAAACGCCAAGTGCAGGTGGTTTTCTTACATTTCACCTTAAAGACTGGAACTCCACAAGAGTGAAATTTGTTAATGTGTTAATCAGTGATATATTGGGTGGGAATAGTGAAAGGTTATTTGGGATTTTACAGGGTCATCAAAGGGATCATTCTAGGCTTGTTTTTTTTTTCTATTATTATATTCATCGATGTATAAGCTTTTTATAATACTGAAGTTCATATTTATTCATGGATACAGTTATTTAAGAATTCATTTATGTAATTCAGTGTTGGTTGTTTTGTAGAATATGGATGTGAATTTTTTTGAATGTAAATTGTTTTGGAGCTGTGTGGTATATTGTTTTGGTAAATTTTCAAGAACAGGGTATTTACAAAGGATTTCTTATCTCCAGTTTAACCTGAGGGTTAAATGTTTTGTTCTGATTTAACTTTGTATGTTATATGCGAAATGTTTTGATCTGCAGGTTGAAGTAAAGCTTTTTGTGTGAACCAGTACTGCTACTACTACTAATAATAATGTTAATAACAAATACAACAATGAAAATGATAAAAATGATAATTATTATCATTATTATAATAGAAAATAATAATGAAAATAATAATCATAATCATAATAATATTAATAATGATAATAATATTAATATTAGTAATGATTATAATATTGAGAACCATCAGACCTACCATAATAATGATAATGATAACAGAAATAAAATTATAATAAAGATGAAAATAAAATGAGGATAATGATGATAATAAATTATAAAAACTGAAAATAGTAATGCTGTACAAATATATTCATGATGAAACGAGGCGGCCAACAGAACCTAGAGAGAGGTAAATGAAAGGTGTGCACAAGACCTAAATCATAAATTGTTGACTTCTCATTGTTTCATAAGGAACAGAAATAAAATGAGTAAAAATATATATATAATAATAATATTAAATAAATAAATAAATAAGCAGATAAATGAATTTCTATGTAGGTCATTATGCGCGATGCCCAATAAAGCCTCCTGAAAATGCGGCAGACTGAGCCATCCATCACCTTCTCTATGTTAACATGGCGGTGGTTAGTCTCCCTCTCCCTCCCCCTCTCCCTGTCCCTCCCTAAGCTCTCCCTCCCCTTCCCTCCCTCTCTCCCTCCTATTCTCCCTCTACTCATCCTCTCCCTCTTTCCACTCCTCTCCCTCTCGCCCCTCCCCCCTCCACTGCCCTTCTCCCTCCGCCCCCCCCCCTCTACCCTCCCCCCTCCCCCTCCCCCTCGAAGCCTCCAGTCAGTCAATGGAGGTTTTCGTCTTGCTGTACAATGACGAGGATCGACTTGTGGGTGATGGACGACCCGCACTCGACGCTGCATGTCCCGATGGGGGTGCCACGGGGCTCCTTCCTCGGGGCTTTTGTGATGGTAATGATGGGGTGATGGGGATGAATTCGGGGGCGAGGAGGGGGGGGAAGGCAGAGGGAGGGTGGTGGGTGATGCTGAGGGAAGGCGTGAGTATGAATTCGGGGGGAAGGGGGGGAGGCAGGGAGGGAGGGTGGGGGGTGGGCGTGAGGGTGCTGAGGGAAGGCGTGAGTATGAATTCGGGGGGAGGGGGGGGAGGCAGGGAGGGAGTGGGGGTGAGTGGGCGTGAGGGTGAGGGAAGGCGTGAGTATGAATTCGGTGGGGAGGGAGGTGAGAGGGAGGGAGTGGGGTTGGTGGGGGTGGGGTGAGGGAGGGAAAGTGGGAGACGATGAGGGAAGGTTGGTGAGGGTGAGGAAGGGAGGGAGGTTGGTGAGGGTGAAAAGGCCTTTGAGAGTGTTGGAGAGAGTACGGAAGGCTTGTGATATGATAAAAGCCAAAAGGATAAATGCAATTATTAACAAGATAATCTATGTTGACAACGATGAAGTTAACAATCAGAATGAAATATTAGAAGAAAAAAAAAAGCTTCAGGTAACCAATAAGCCGCCCCTCTACCCGTTCCCCCGAGACACCGACTTGGCTTGACGTCAATAAACATGACAACAGAGAACAAGAACAAGGAGAAAACAATAAAATGATTAATAACAAAGATAGCAAAGGAATAACCGCAATGATGATCCCAGTTAATCAGCGACACGCCACCTCCCTTCCCTTCCCTTCCTATTCCCTCCTCTCCCCTTCCTTCCCTCCTCTGCCCTCCCCTCACGTTACCTCGCCTCTACTCCTCCTTCCGCTCCCCTCCCTTCCCTCCCTATCTCCTCCTTCCCCTCCCCTCCCTTCCCTCCCTACCTCTTCCTATCCCCTCCCTTCCCCTCCCTTCTCCTCCTATCCCCTCCCCTCCCCCGAGACGCTGGCTTGGCTTGACACAATTGACTTATCCTTCCCGTTATATCTAATCTTCAATCGCTCTCTAATCGGATTGAATGCTTGTAATTAGCGAAATCTTACCAATCCGAAGGGCGGATAATTAGCCCAATTGGAAGCGATCAAACAATACCGGTTAATTGCTTGTCGTTTGTTGTGAGTAAGCCGTTAGCGCTCGACTCTCATTTTCTGAAATTATTTAATTGACTTCCTCGGAGTGACTTGGTGCGAGGGTGGGGGTGGCGGAGGGGGGGGGTCTTGGTTCGTGCTTCTGCGTGCGTTTGTGGGTGTGTGTGAGGGGTGTTTGTGCGCGTTTGGTGTGTGTTTTTTTATGTTCGTGAATGCGTCTTCATGTTTGAGGATCTGTTTGTGTTGTGTTTTTGCGCGTGTGGTTTTGTGTGTTTGTGTTCATATTTTTTATGCTTATGTGACTGTCGTGTAAGTGTGTTGTGTTTGTGTACATATTTTTGTATGCTTCTGTATGTATACGTGAGTTTGTGTGTACGTATGTTTGTCCATATGTGTGTCTAATCGTGTTTCTATGTGCGTGTGTGAACTTTTTTACGTATTTGTTTGTGTTTATGTCTAAAAAGAATGGTATTAAAAGGGGGGGAGGGGCTGTGGTAGTGTGTGTGTTTGTGTGTGTATGTGTGTTGGTGATATTTGAGTGACTGGCATGTGTGTGTGTGTGTGTGTGTGTGTGTGTGTGTGTGTGTGTGTGTGTGTGTGTGTGTGTGTGTGTGTGTGTGTGTGTGTGTGTGTGTGTGTGTGTGTGTGTGCGAGCGCGTGCGTGCGTGCATTCGTATGTATTTATAACTATATGACAACCGCGAGGTTTATAAAAAAGAAAAAAAAAAAAAGATGAAGAGAGATAATGAACAATATCAAAAGATGATACGTAAAAGCAATAAGGAAGAAAATGGAAGAAAGAACAGAAATAAAGAAATCGAAGATCAGAGCTCAAATACTAAGAATGGAGAGGAAAGAGGTAAAATTGGATAACAATGATAATGATAGTAATTCTAAATTAAATAATAAC
>NW_020871052.1:62056-64556 GCF_003789085.1 Penaeus vannamei
GTCTACCCTTCTCTTAACCTCAACCCCCTTTCCTCTCTTTCCCTTCCTTTCCCCTTCTCTCTTTCCCTTACTTTCCCCCCTTTCACTCCTCTCTTCTCATCCCACTTTCTGTCTTTTTCTTCCTCTCAGACCCCTTTTCAGTGTGTTAAATCTCCACGGACACCCTTATTCCCGCTTTCCTTCCCGATCCTCGCTCTGGGACCACGTCCGGAATATGGCCTCCCTTTCATCTTCCCGGGCGAAACACCGGTCGCCGGTGGATGGAGGGGCTCCACCGCTTCCTACGCCGAAAATGTCTCCTAGCAGTAACCAACGGGGGCGACGCAGCAGCCTTGCCTACTCCCTCGGCCTTGGGATCTTTCCTCTCTGGTAGGCTGCTTCCTCCCTCAGCGGTGATCTCTCCCTTATCCCTCTCTACTCCCCTTAAATCAACGATTTCAAAAACACCCTTCTCTTCCTCCCCCACCCCTCTCCCCTATCCCACCATTCGCCCAACCACGCCTCCTCTCCTGCTTGCTCCTTCCCTGCTAACCCCGTCCCTCTCTGCTCCCTCATAATTCCCTTTCCACTAAGCTCGGCCATCCAATCCTATCCTTCAGTCCATCCTCGCCTCCTCTACCCATACCACCCCCTCTAACTACCCCTCCCTCCTCACCCCGCATCTCCCCCTTACCCTCCCTCCTTCCCTCCCAACCCTCCCATCCCCAGCCCGCGAGAGAGCGAGGAGCCATCAGCGAAAAAAGAGTATAATTTTCATACGACTTGGAAAGGGTCGAGTGGAAGCGGTGAGCAGTATCAGCTGACTTTAGCATATTTCCGCTAATGGTACGGCAACCTAACCATTAAAACCGCTTAGGAACTGCGTTGGTGTCTCTTAAGTGTATCTCTTTTGTCCGCCGTAAGTTCCCATGTCGGTGTCTGTCATCTGCTGGCATTTGATCTGTCTGTGCTGTCAGTAATGTTCTTGCGTCCTTTGTCTCGTACTCTCTTCGTTCTCCAGTTCCTCTGTCTGTATATAATGTTTTTTATTGCCTCTTTCAGTTCTCTCCTCTCTCAATTTCCCTCCTGCTCTCATCTACATAGATCCTCATCAGCTCGTCTCATCTATTTCTCGTCTCCTCATCATCCTCTTCCTCTTCTATCCTCATCTCTTCTCCATTCCACTCTCTCTCGTCATCTCTCATCTCATCCTCATCTCNGACTAATGATGACGCTTGTGATAATGATAATATGAGATGATATCAAGGCGATGATGACGACGATGACGATAATGATGACGATGATAGTATGATAACGATGACAATGAGGTTGACAATGATGATGAAAATGATGACGATAGTGATGATAACGATGACATGAGATGAAAATGATGACGATGATAATGATGATAACGATGACGATATGACGATAGTGATGATAACGATGATGATTGACGATAACAATTCTAATAATTTGAGGATGACAATAATGATGAAAATGATGACGATGATAATGATGATAACGATGACGATAATGACGATAGTGATGATAACGATGACGATGATGACGATGATGACGAAAACAATTCTAATAATTCTGCCGATACCGAAGACTACCCACACATTACCATATCCGAATCCCGAGAGACAACCTCCTCCCCCTTGCCCCCCCCCCCCCACCCCGCTTCACGCCGAGCCCTCCCAGATCCATAAATCTTCTGCTTGACTAAATTCCTGAGACAAAAAAAATTAGGAAGGCTCCCTCAACAGCCTCCTCCTTCATCCATGATTCCGTTGCTGAGATGAGGAGGAGGAAGAGGAAGAGGAGGAGGAGGAGGAAGAAGAGGAGGAGGAGGAGGAGGAGGAGGAGGATGAGGATATAGGGAGGGGAAGGAGAGGGGATAGGGGGAGGGGAGGAGGAAGGTGGAAGAGGAAGGAGGAGGAAGGAGGTGGAGGAAGAGGAGGAGGAGGAGGAGGAGGAAGAGGATGATGAGGATAGGGAGGGGGAGGAGAGGGGGTAGGGGATAGGAGAAGGGGGCAGAGGAAGGAGGAGGAGGAAGGAGGAGGTGGAGAAGAGGAGGAGGAGGAGAAGGAATCGGATGATGAGGATATAGGGAGGGGGAGGAGAGGGGGTAGGGGATAGGGAGAAGGGGGAGGAGGAAGGAGGAGGAGGAGGAGGAGGAGGAGGAAGAGGAGGAGGAGAAGGAATCGGATGATGAAGATAGGGAGTGGAGGAGAGGGGTAGGGATAGTGGGAAGGGGGGAGGAGAAGGAGGATGAGGATGAGGTGGAGAAGGAGGAGGAGGAGGTGGAGAAGGAGGAGGAGGAAGAGGAAGGAGAAGGATGATGGGGATGAGGATGAGGATGATAAGGAGGGGGAGGAGAGGGGGTAGAGGAAGGAGGAAGAAGAGGGGAGGAGGAGGAGGAGGAAGGAGGAAGGTGAGAAGGAGGAGAAGGAGAAGGATGATGGGGATGAGGATGAGGATGATAAGGAGAGGAGAAGGAGAGGGAAGAGAGATGGAG
>NW_020871052.1:79556-82056 GCF_003789085.1 Penaeus vannamei
CTCCTCTCTCTCTCTCCACTTATTAGTTTATGGGTGCGGTTTTGTTGTAGGCCGAAACATTCTCTAATTGAGTTTATTGATCAAGATAGCGGAATTGGCTGTTTTAATTTGGTACGGTTTATTTATTTAGTTATTTATTATTATTATTATTATTATTATTTATTATTATTATTATTATTATTATATATTATTATTATTATTATTATTATTATTATTATTATTATTATTATATATTTATATTATTTTATTATTTTATATATTTTATTATTATTTATTTATTTTATAGTACTATTATTTTTATTATTTATTAGTACTATGACTATTACTATTACCTTGTTCTTGTTCTTGTTATATTGCAATTATTGTTTCATCATATTCTATGCAACCTGATCATCTGATGTAAACACGAGTTTTCGCATATTTATTAATTTTTTCCCTTATTTGTGCCCCAAACTTTATTGTACCGAGTGGATATTAAATCGTGTTATGAAAATGAAATCTAAATTTGATATTGATATGTCTAGGAAAAGTTTAGGGATTCTTACAGAATTTTAAGAGCCAAAAAATTCCCAACTAAAGTTAACTATTTTGGGGTATCTTTTTTTTTTAGGGATTTTGGGGTTAGGGGAAGGAGAGGGAATATTGGTAAAGTTATTAATAGCCGGCAATTATTATTATACTATTAGATATTATTATTAATTGTTTATTATTATTATTATTATTATATTATATTATTGTTTATGTTATTGTTATTATTATTGTTGTTGTTGTTGTTATTATTATTATTTATTATTATTATTATATTATTATTATTATTATTATTATTATTATTAATTATTATTATTATTATTATTATTATTATTATTATTATCATCATCACATCATCATTATTGTTATTTTATTATTATCATTATTTCTATTATTATTATATTATTATTATTATTATTATTATTATTATTAATTAAAAGAAATGGAGGAGGAAACCGTGAACTGAGGATCGTATGTTAGGTAATACTTTTAGAGAATTATTCGAAGATTCCCTCACGGATTTATATAAATAAACAAAGAAACCAATTCTGTGCAAATGATTTACAATTAAAACCGCCGTGGCAACCTGGAGCCCCACTCGATCACCATTTTCACCCACCAGATTGTCGTTTCCGTATCCAATCGCCAATTTTCCATAGCTAATCGCATTTTTTCCCCTAGCCAATCCCTGAATAGCTCAATTTTTCCTAAGCAATCGCCAATTTTTCCCTAACCCGCCATTTTTCCTAGCCAATCGCCAATTTTTCCTAGCCAATCGCCAATTTTTCCCTAGCCAATCGCCAATTTTTCCCTAGCCAATCGCCATTTTTCCCTAGCCAATCGCCAATTTTTCCCTAGCCAGTCGCCAATTTTTCCCTAGCCAGTCGCCAATTTCTCCGGCCACTAATTTGCGCATTTTTCCCTAGCCAATCGCCAATTTTTGCTAGCCAAATCTAGCAATCGCCCAATTTTCGCCAGCCAGCCATCGCCAATTTTCCCTAGCCAATCGCCAATTTTTCCCTAGCCAATCGCCAATTTTCCGCCCAAGCCAATCCCAAATTTTTAGCCAACCAATCCAATTTCCTCGCAATCGCCAATTTTCCCTAGCCAATCACCAATTTTTCCCTAGCCAATCGCCAATTTTCCCTAGCCAAATGCCATACCCCGTTTTTTCCTATTCAAGCACTGTATCTTCCCATCCGATTGCCGTAATACCCTACCCGATAGCCGGTTTTTTTTCCTCTCCGATCGTCACATGCCGCTTTTTCCCCTATCTGATTGTCGTTCTTCCCCTAAACCGATCGTCGGATTTCAACAGCACTAAGCTCAGTCCTGAAAACTATAGCACCAATTTTATTTACCTAGGTTAATCTTTATGTTATGGACGCACTAAGATGGGGCAAATTGAATATATTCTTATTGAGGACAAAAAGTTGCAGTTCTCTTTACACGAAATATTTTACAGACACGAGTGGCAGCGCCAAATATAAAAAAAAAAAAGGATTACGGAAAGTTCACTCGGTTTCAGCTGTATCTTGCCAGGAATGCAGTGTTCCCCGGGAGGTGTTGGAAGGCAGAGCCCCCTTTCAACTCTCCCTTCGGGCAATAGGACACAACCAGTCACTGCAACTTAGAGTGCTGAATAAATTTTATGACGAGGAGTTAGGGACCGAGTCTCTGGCAAGTGCGACCATGCTGTAATGAATTATCCTAAGTGTGAAGGGTACGGGCGAGCCAAAGCAAGGAGAGATTTGTGCAGATGTTCTTTGGGGATATTCATCTGAAATATCGCCTGAATTAAATACCCCATAAAGTGATATTTCACCATATAGGGAACCTTTACTTTTGCTTTTGTCCTTTTCCAAGCGATGGTGTTCTTGTCAGCGGCTGTTACAAGGCCATGTTGAGTGTATCAATATGCCTTGCAGCAGTCGCTTATGACAGTGGAAACCAGTTCGATATTTTCTACAAT
>NW_020871052.1:87056-99556 GCF_003789085.1 Penaeus vannamei
TCAGCTTGGTTCTAGACTCATTGACTCAGCTGGGTTCGCTACTCATTGATCAGCTGGTTCGCTACTCATTGACTCAGCTGGTTCGCTACTCATTGACTCAGCTGGACTCATTGCTGGTTCGCTAGACTCATTGAGCTCGCTACTCATTGACTCAGCTGTTCGCTACGACTCAGCTAGACTCATTGACTCAGCTGGTTCGCTAGCTCTCATTGACTCAGCTGGTTCGCTAGCTCATTGACTCAGCTTTTCGCTAGACTCATTGACTCATCTGGCTTCGACTCAGCTGGTTCACTCATTGACTCAGCTGGTTCGCTAGACTCATTGACTCAGCTGGTTCGCTACTCATTGACTCAGCTGGTTGAACTCAGCTGGTTTCGCTAGATCATTGACTCAGGCTGGTTCGCTAGACTCATTGACTCGCTGGTTCGCTTAGACTCATTGACTCAGCTGGCTCAGCTCGCTACTCATTGACTCAGCTGGTTCGCTCATTGACTCAGCTGGGTTCGCTACTCATTTGACTGCGGTTCGCTAGACTCACTGACTCAGCTGGTTCGCTAGACTCATTGACTCAGCTGGTTCTCTACTTTGACTCAGCTGGTTTAGACTCATTGGACTCAGCTGGTTCGCTATTGACTCAGCTGGTTCGCTACCTCAGACTCAGCTTCGCTAGACCTACTTGACTCAGCTGGTTCTCTACTCATTGACTCAGCTGGTTCGCTTCACTCATTGACTCAGACTCAGGTTTTCGCTCTACTCATTGACTCAGTTGGTTCGCTAGACTCATTGACTCAGCTGGTTCGCTACTCATTGACTTCAGCTGGTTCTCTACTCATTGAGCTCTAACTCATTGATCAGCTCTACTCATTGACTCAGCTGGTTCGCTAGACTCATTGACTCAGCTGGTTCGCTTCATTGCCTGGTTCGCTAGACTCATTGACTCAGCTGGTTTCGCGATCTATTCTGACATCAGCTGGTTCGCTAGACTCATTGACTCAGCTGGTTCGCTACTCATTGACTCAGCTGGTTCGCTAGACTCATTGACTCAGCTGGTTCGCTACTCATTGACTCAGCTGGTTCGCTAGACTCATTGACTCAGCTGGTTCGCTAGACTCATTGACTCATTCAGCTGTTCGCTACTCCATTGACTCAGCTGGTTCGCTTTGAACTTCAGCTACTCATTGACTCAGCTGGTTCGCTACTCATTGACTCAGCTGTTCGCTAGACTCATTGACTCAGCTGGTTCGCTACTCATTGGACTCAGCTGGTTCGCTACTCATTGACTCAGCTGATTCGCTACTCATTGACTCAGCTGGTTCGCTAGACTCATTGACTCAGCTGGTTCGCTAACTTCATTGACTCAGCTGGTTCTTCAGACTCAGCTCATTGACTCAGCTTGATTCGCTACTCATTGACTCAGACTGGTCTCGCTAGACTCATTGACTCAGCTGATTCGCTACTCATTTGACCTCAGCTGGTTCGCTAAACTCATTGACTCAGCTGGCTAGACTCATTGACTCAGCTGGTTCGCTACTCATTGACTCAAGCTGGTTCGCAACTCATTGCTCAGCTGGTTCGCTAGACTCATTGACTCAGCTGGTTTCGCTACTTCATTTGACTCAGCTGGTTGCTAGACTCATTGAGACTTCAGCTGGTTCGCTATACTCATTGAGCTCAGCTGGTTCACTACTCAATTGAATCAGCTGGTTCGCTAGACTCATTGACTCATTTCTCAGCTAGACCTCAGATGACTCATTGACTCAGCTGGTTCGTTAAACTCATTGACTCAGGCCGGGTTGCTACTATTGACTCAGCTGGTTGCTATTCCATTGACTCAGCTGGTTCTAGACTCATGACTCAGCTGGTTCGCTAGACTCATCATTGACTCAGCTGGGTTCGCTAATCATTGACTCAGCGGTTTCGCTAGACTCATTGACTCAGCTGGTTCGCTACTTCATTGACTCAGCTGTTCAGCTACTCATTGTACTCAGCTGGTTTCACTAGACTCATTGACTTCAGCTGGTTCACTTAGACTGCATTTGACATCAGCTGGTTCTCTACGTATATGAACTCAAAGCTGGTTTCGCTAGACTCATTGACTCAGCTGGTTCGCTACTCATTGACATCGTCTGGTTGCTAGCTCGATTGAAGGCTCAGCCTTGGTTACGCATATAGACTCATTGGACCAGCTGGTTCGCTGAGGACTCATTGACTTTCCAGCATTGATTCGGCTAGACTCATTGACTTCAGCTCGAGTCGCTCAGACTAAGGAACGCTCATGACTGCAGCGTGGTTCGGAATCTAAGACTCCATTGACATCAGCTTGAGTTCGCTACCTATCATTGACTCAGCTGAGTTCGACTACTCAACTGACTCAGCGTGGTTCACTAGACTCATTGTTCAGCTTGGTTTCGCTAGACTCAATTGGACTCAGCTGGTTCCACTAGAAACTCTTTGACTCAGCTGGTTTCGCTAACGACTTCATTGACTTCAGCTGATTTCGCTAAGACCTCATATGACTGCAGCTGGTTCGAATAAGACTCCATTGACTTGCAGCTGGTTTCGCTAGACTCATTGGAATCCAGCTTGGTTCCGCTACTCATGCTGACTCGGCTTGGTTTCGCTAAGACTTACATTGACTCAGCTGGTTTTCGCTAGACTCATTGACTATGCAGCTGGTTCACTAGACTCTTTGACTCAAGCTGGTTTCGCATAGACTCATTTTGGACTCAGCTGGTTTCGCTACTCATTGACTCAGCTGGTTCGCATATGACTCATTGACTCAGCTGGTTCGCTACTCATTGACTCAGAGATTCGCTAGACTTCATTGACTCAGCTGAATTCGCTACTCATCTGGACCTCAGCTGGTTCACTAGACATTGACTCAGCTGGTTCGGTAGATTCATGTGACTAGGTCCTGCTGGTCTCGCTACTAAGCATTTGACTCATCTGACAGCCTGGTTGCGCTACTTCATTGACTCAGGCTGGTTCGCTAGACTCATTCACTCAGGCTGGTTCGCTGAGACTCATTCAACTCGAACTCGCTAGTGCTAAGACATCTCACTCACCCACTCGCCTGCCCCCCCACCCCCCGTCCCCCCCCTATTCCCCGTATCGTCACTCCTCGCCTTGCTTCCGTATCCGAATTAACGGGTAACTGCGTAAAACGAACCTCGACATCCGGCCACTCCCCCACCAAACCCCCCGCGTCCGGATTTAAAAAAAAAATTTCAACGTAGAAATTGCAGTTTTGAGTGGAGGTTGATTAGCGAATCCGACCTTTGATTAAAAAAAAAAAAAAAAATGTATATCAAAAGATTTTTTTTTTTTTCTTATTGAGTAGGAAAAAAAACATGAAGAGTTAATTCGAAATTCATCAATATCAAAGACTTTATTAACTAGTTATCGGGAGAACGGACGGATTAAAAAAAAAAAAAAAAAAAAAAAAAAAAAAAAAAAATCAGGGCGTCCTATAAAATTGGTTATTTATGTAGTGTTGATACACGCAAGAACTCACGTGAGATGCTCGATAGAGTTAGATCTATTATCGATGATTTAATTTACTCTTTATTTTGATTTCCAAAAGTATAAAAAAATATACCTTTCCCTTCTCTTCTCTCCTCTCACTTCTGTTGTCTTCGTCTATTCTGTTGCATCTCCTTTATTCTCTCCTTTTTTTCTTCCCCTTCCTCCATTCCCTCTGTTTCCTCTTTCCGTCAATCTCTCTCCTTCAATTCTCCTTCATCATCTCTCTTCACCTCTATTTTCTCCATTTGTTGCATCTCCTTTATTTCTCTCCTTTCCTTCCTCCATTCCCTCTGTTTCCTTTCGTCATCTCTCTCCTTCAATTCCTCCTTCATCATCTCTCTTCACCTCTATTTTCTCCATTCTGTTGCATCTCCTCTATTCTCTCCTTTTTTTCTTCCCCTTCCTCCATCCTGTTTCCCTTTCCGTCTCTCTCCTTCAATTCTCCATCATCTCTCTTCACCTCTATTTTCTCCATTCTGTTGCATCTTTATTCTCTCCTTTTTTGTCTTCCCTTCCTCCATTCCCTCTGTTTCCTCTTTCCGTCAATCTCTCTCCTTCAATTCCTCCTTCATCATCTCTCTTCACCTCTATTTTCTCCATTCTGTTGCATCTCCTTTATTCTCTCCTTTTTTTCTTCCCTTCTCCATTCCCTCTCTTTCCGTCAATCTCTCTCCTTCAATTCTCCTTCATCATCTCTCTTCACCTCTATTTTCTCCATTCTGTTGCATCTCCTTTTTTCTTTCCCTTCCTCCATTCCCTCTGTTTCCTCTTTCCGTCAATCTCTCTCCTTCAATTCTCCTTCATCATCTCTCTTCACCTCTATTTTCTCCATTCTGTTGCATCTCCTTTATTCTCTCCTTTTTTTCTTTCCCTTCCTCCATTCCCTCTGTTTCCCCTTTCCGTCAATCTCTCTCCTTCAATTCTCCTTCATCATCTCTTTCACCTCTATTTTTCCCATTCTGTTGCATCTCCTCTATTCTCTTTTTTTTCTTCCCTTCCTCATTCCCTGTTTCCTCTTTCCGTCAATCTCTCTCCTTCAATTCCTCCTTCATCATCTCTCTTCACCTCTATTTTCTCCATTCTGTTGCATCTCCTTATTCTCTCAATTCCCTGTGGGAAAATGTCAGTGTCAATCTCTCGAATTCCGTGTCATAAAGAGCTGTCATAATCCTTGTGGGAAAATGTCAGTGTCATTTCCGGGTTCAACTGGCTAAGTGGAAGTGGTGTCACCTGTCCTATGGTAATCAGGTGTACTCAATCAAGCGGCCCATTTACCTGACTCGGATCAATTATGTCGTTTATCCAGCTCGATCAATCAGCTGCTTTATCCAACTCTGTCGGGATCAGGTGGATGTACCTGTTGTCGTGATGGGAATGACTGTAGGATTGACAAGGGAAGGCTGAAGTAAAAATAGATAAATAAAATAAATAAATATAAATAAAATAAAAAAGTAAAGAAATGAAATAAAATAAAAATAAGAATAAAATAAAATAAAATAAAATAAAAGAAATAGAATAAAATAAAAAGTAAAAATAAAATAAAAATAAAAAATAAATAAATAAAATACAAAAACGGTATAAAAAAATAAAATAGAATAAAATAAAAGAAAATAAAATAAAAGAAATAAAAATAAAAAGTAAAAATAAAATAGAATAAAATAAAAAACGGTATAAAACAAGGAACCTGGCATCTCGTTTACCTGAGTTCATCCAGTGACTTACCTGCCTGAGTCGTCTCGTTTCCCTGACTCAGTCAAACTGACTCGGTTCAACCAAGGCCTTCCGTTGACTCAATAGGCGAATCATCTCGTTTGTTGAGTCGATCCAAAAGACTTTGTTTATCAGACTCAATCAGTCCTCTCTCTAACTGATTCTTTCAACCATTTCGTGTATTTAACTCGATTAAGCTACTCGTTTATCTAACTGATTAAGTCTCGTTTACCTCAATATGTCTATCTACTTATTTTCCTGACCCGATTAGTCGACTTGTTTGCCTAAATCATTTGTTTTTCCGTCTCGATCAGTCTCTTCATTTACCTTGCGTGATGAATCGACTTCTTTACCTGTTTCGATCAATCAATTTGTTTACTTTATTTATTCCATCATGTTGTTTACGTGAGTTGATGAATCGAGATAAATTGCCTTAATGTATCTTTCTCTTTTCTTTTTTTTTCTTTTCTTTTTTCTGTCAATTGCCTTAATGTAATTTTTTTTTTTGACTGTCAATTAATGGTCGTATTTTCCTAATGAGATCAGTCCTCTCTCTCTTCCTGACTCGCAGACCGATTCCCTGACTCGACCGATCGACCTGCTGCCTGACTCGTCGACCATCTGCTCAACCATCTCTCGGAGTCTCGTTCAAGCGTCTATCGTTCTGGATCTCAGTCTGGCGATCTGATGACTCAACTCAGTCCTCGTAAACCCAACTCATCGTCTTCTCAATCTCGTTTCCTTGATTCCATCTCGTCTCCGTGACTCGCTCGGTCGACTTTTTTTTTCTCCCTACCAGTTCGATGAGTCCTCTCAGTCACGTGACTCGGTGACTCGACTGGTTTTGTTCGACTCGGCCACCCAGTTCCCTTACCAGTTCGATGAGTCCTCCAGTCACGTGACGGTGAACTCGACTGGTTTTGTTCGACTCGGTCCTCCAATTCCCCGACCAGTCCGATGAGTCCTCTCAGTCACGTGACCGGTGATCGACTGGTTTTGTTCGACTCGGTCCTCCAATTCCCCGACCAGTCCGATGAGTCCTCTCAGTCACGTGACCCGGTGACTCGACTGGTTCTCGGTCCTCCAATTCCCCGACCAGTCGATGAGTCTCTCAGTCACGTGCTGACCCGACCGGTTTGTTCGACTCGGTCCTCCAATTCCCTACCAGTCCGATGAGTCCTCTCAGTCACGTGACTCGACTCGACTCGGTCCCAATTCCCCCTACCAGTCCGATGAGTCCTCTCAGTCACGTGACTGACTCGACTTTTGTTCGACTCGGTCCTCCAATTCCCCCTACCAGTCCGGTGAGTCCTCTCAGTCACGTGACCCGGTGACTCGACTGGTTTGTTCGACTCGGTCCTCAATTCCCCCTACCAGTCCGGTGAGTCCTCTCGTCACGTGACTCGACTGTTTTTGTTCGACTCGGTCCTCCAATTCCCCTACCAGTCCGATGAGTCCTCTCAGTCACGTGACCGGTGAATCGACTGGTTTTGTCGACTCGGTCCTCCATTTCCCTACCAGTCCGATGAGTCCTCCAGTCACGTGACTCGGTGACTCGACTGGTTTTGTTCGACTCGGTCCTCCAATTCCCCTACCAGTCCGGTGAGTCCTCCAGTCCGTCGTGACCGGTGACTCGACTGGTTTTGTTCGACTCGGTCCTCCAATTCCCCCTACCAGTCCGATGAGTCCTCTCAGTCACGTGACCCGGTGACTTCGACTGGTTTTGTTCGACTCGGTCCTCCAATTCCCCCGACCAGTCCGATGAGTCCTCCAGTCACGTGACCGGTGACCGCGATGAATGTCCGATCCAGTCACGTGACTCGGTGACTCGACGGTTTGTTCGACTCGGTCCTCCAATTCCCCCTACCAGTCGATGAGTCCTCTCATCACGTGACACGTGACTCGACGGGTTTGTTCGACTCGGTCCTCCAATTCCCCTACCAGTCCGATGAGTCTTCAGTCACGTGACCCGGTTGAATGATCTGGTTTGTTGACGACTCGGTCCTCCATTTCCCCACCAGTCCCGATGAGTCCTCTCAGTCACGTGACCGGTGAATTCGGACTGGTTTTTGTTCGACTCGGTCCTCCAATTCCCCCTACGAGTCGATGAGTCCTCAGTCACGTGACTCGTGACTCGACTGGTTTTGTTCGACTCGGTCTCCAATTCCCCAGTCCGATGAGTCCTTCAGTCACGTGACCCGTGAATCGACGGTTTTGTTCGACTCGGTCTCAATTCCCCCTACCAGTCCGTGAGTCCTCTAGTCACGTGACTCGGTGACTGGTTTGTTCGACTCGGTCCTCCAATTCCCCCGACCAGTCCGATGAGTCCTCTCAGTCACGTGACCGGTGAATCGACTGTTCGACTCGGTCCTCCAATTCCCCGACCAGTCCGGTGAGTCCCTCTCAGTCACGTGACTCGGTGACTCGACTGGTTTTTGTTCGACTCGGTCCTCCAATTCCCCCTACCAGTCCGATGAGTCCTCTCAGTCACGTGACCGGTGAATCGACTGGTTTTTGTTCGACTCGGTCCTCCAATTCCCCCGACCAGTCCGATGAGTCCTCCAGTCCGTACGGACTCGACTGGTTTTGTTGACTCGGTCCTCCAATTCCCCTCCAAGTCCATGAGTCCTTCCCAGTCACGTGACTCGGGTGATCGACCGGTGTTCGACTCGGTCCTCCAATTCCCCTACCAGTCCGGTGAGTCCTCTCAGTCACGTGACCCGGTGAATCGACTGGTTTTGTTCAACTCGGTCCTCCAATTCCCACCAGTCCGGTGAGTCTCTCAGTCACGTGACCGGTGAATCGACTGGTTTTGTTTGACTCGGTCATCCAATTCCCCCTACCAGTCCGATGAGTCTCCAGTCACGTGACCGCGACTCGACGGTTTTGTTCGACTCGGTCCTCCAATTCCCCCCGACTCTGAATCGACTCGTTGCCAGTCTCGTCGAGTCGCCGGACTGAGCGCCGTGACGAGTCCTCTCCCTGACTCACTGGACTGACTCGTTGACCTTACTTGGTCCGTCTTCGGGTCGACCTGACTTCGAATCACCTCGTTTACCGGACACAGTCGTTTTGGTTTCGGAATTCGATTGATTGTCTAAAGAAGGGGAATCATGCGCATACACACGCGCACGCACGCAGATATTCATGTAATGTATATGTATGTGTGTGTGTGTGTGTGTGTGTGTGTGTGTATGTTTGTTTGTTGGTTGGTATATACGCATAGTACTGTGTAAGAACTTTTTTCGTTTTTTTTTTTTTTTTTTTTTTTTTTTTGTGAACAAAGATGTTATCAGGATTTTGTTTTCCTTTTATCCGAAATATTGCGTCATTCCAATATGGAGCGAGGAAAATAATTGAGAATCTAAAATCTTTCGCTTTTTTCCCCTATTCTTCTTACTTGCTAGATATCCAGTTTCAAAATGTTTAACAAAAGCTCAGTATTCCTTTATATGAGAAAGTCTCTTTTATTGCGCTGCGAATATGAAACCATAAAAATGATATTAAAAAGTGGCGTAAATATTTATATGATTTTTTTTTTTGAGAGAGATACATTCATAACCATTTAGGGAAATAAACGAAAAAGTTTAACTCTTTTTTTTTGTATCTTTTGTTTCATTTCATCCAAAACTATTTCGACAACGGCTATGGCATTTTTTTGCTTTTAGAAGCTCGCAACTTTTTTTCTGCTTTCAACCCTATGTTTCGAAATGTTGGCTTGTGCAGGTTTATTTTCAGGCTTATAGACTGTCATAAACATCCATGAAAATATATGTAGACGAATGTTATCCTTCAGAGAGCCATATGAAATGAAGCTTCATATTTACTTCAAGGAATCACTAGATACAATTTTTTCTGAATCGAAACTGTCCCATAAATATCATGAAAATATATTTAATGAAAAAAAAAAAAAAAAAAAATCTGAATCAAACTGTCCCATAAATATCTATGAAAATATATGTAAACTAATAAGTTATCCTTCAGAGAACCATATGAAATGAAGCTCAACTTCATATTTACTTCAAGGAATTACTAGATACAACTTTTTTTCTGAATCGAAATGCCCATGCCAAGATCACGTTTCAAAAAAAAGAAAAAAAAAATCAAATATAACTGAAACGAAATTACATTAATGAGCAACATGACCAAAATCACAAAAAAAAAAAAAAAAAAAAAAAACTCCACATATATAACCGAAACCAAATCACATAAATGAGCAACATGACCAAATCACATAAAAAACGAAACGAAATCACAATGAGCAAGATGACCAAAATCACATAAAAAAACCAACAAATCACATATAACCGAAACTAACACATAATGAGCAAGATGACCAAATCAATTACAAAAAAAAAAAAAAAAAAAAAAAAAAAAAAAAAAACATATAACCGAAACGAAATCATATTAATGAGCCAATGCTTGCCAACTTGCCGGGGAAAATCTGGACGGCAACTTTGCAGAAATCCGAAAACTCTTCTTTTCCGTCTCCGCTCGCTGGCTGCCGTGGAAAAGGTCGCAGTCTCGCAGTAAAATGGATTTCTTCCGATGCGCTGATTTACTGCCGGCGAAGTTCGAGTTCCTGTAACCGATTCGGAGAGATTCGTGTATTTGGTGGGTGTATCTGTATGTATATGCGTGGTGTGTTGTGTGTGTATGTCGTTGTGTGTGTGTGTGTGTGTATGTGTGTGTATGTGTGTGTGTGCGTATAATATGTTGTGTGTGTGTGTGTGTGTGGTGTGTGTGTGGTGTGTGTGTGTGTGTGTCTCTATACATGTGCATATATATGCGTATATATATGAATATATATATCTACATTAAAATATGTGTATATATATGTATATACATACTTGTATATATATTTATGTAGATATATTTATATACATATACACACACGCAGATACACACGCTTATATGTAAATATCTATACTTATGTGTGTATGTGTGACCGATATTCATGTTCTTAACAATCATTTATCATTGGTATTACAAAAAAATGTTTATGTAGTTTTCCATCAAAATCCAATATAACCCTCAGATACCACGAAGAGGAAGAAGAGGAGACAGAGGAGATAAGAAAGAGTCGAAGGAGAAGGAGAGATAGATAAACAAAAGAAATGAGAGAGAAAAAAAATAAAAAATAAAATAAGATAAAACAAAAGAGAATGAGAGAGAGAGAAAAAAAAAGAAAAGAAAACGTAGACATAATATCTTAAAAGACTCTCTTCCATTTTCATTACTTTCTTCTCATGATGAATAGTTCACTCAACATGTCCGTCGATTCCTGGCGGATTATTTTGGAATCTTATCGAGAGGAAATTCCCAAACCTGAGCGGCAAGAAGAGAGAGAGAGAGAGAGAGGGAGAGGGAGATAGGGAGAGAGGGAGAGGGAGGACGGATAGAGGGAGAGGGAGAGAGAGGAGGGAAAATGAAAGAGAGAGAGAGAGAGAGGGAGAGATGGAGAGGGATGGATGGATAGAGGGAGGGGAGAGAGAGAGGGAAAATGAAAGAGAGAGAGGGAAAAATGAGAGAGAGAGAGATAAGAGAGAAAGTAAGGTAGAAAGAGAAGGTGAGTGAGAAAGATTGAGAGAGAGGGCGAGGGGGAGAGAAAGAGAGAGAGAGAGAGAGAGAGTGAGTGATAAAGAGGAGAGAGAGAAAGAGAAAACGAAAGGGAAAGAAAAGAGAACGACAAAAAAAAGCAATAACGAAAATAAGAGAGAAAGCAAATAAAAAAAAAAGAAGAAAGAAAAAAAAAAGAAGAAATCAAAAAGATCCCAGAGGTTCCAGAACCCCGTCTAAAGAGCCCGTAGCCGACCGTCTTCCCCTCCGTCTTGAAGAATGGCCCAGGAGGACTTTTCCAATAGTTAATTTCGCTTCGGGCGTTGATTAGATCTGTCTTGTTGAACCCTCTGCAACATTGATTGCATTTCTTTCCTTCTTCAATTTGCCGTCACTCAGGGGCACTCTTCAGATCGCTATGCCTGCAATTGGATTTTCTTTGAATCTTTTTTCCTTTTTTTTTTTTTTTTTTTTTATCTCTCTCTCTTTAAGTATTTATTGGGCGTTTTCTCTCTGATTTGGTGGTGTGGTTGATCTTTTTTTTGTTTAGGTTTTAGGGTCTTAAAGGCTGGGGGAGGGGTTAGGGTTTTTTCCTTTTTTTCTCCTTTTTTTCTCTTTTTAAGTATTTATTGGGCGTTTTCTCTCTGATTTGGTGGTGTGGTTCATCTTTTTTTTTTTTTTTTTTTTTTTTTTTTTTTTTTTGTCTAGGTTTGAGGGTCTTAAGGTTGGGGGAGGGGTTAGGGGAGGCTTTAGGGGAGAGAGGGGGAGGGGGGGAGAGGGAAGGAAGTGTCAATTGTCGTCTTATTCTACGCGGTGGTTATGCCCATTTTCCTTATTCTTATTTCTCTTTTTTCCCATTCCCCTTTCTCTTCCTCTTTCGCTTCCCCTTCCACCTCTTGCCTCTCTTCCTCTTTCTAAATCTCCTTTTCACTAGCTGTTCTCCTTCCTCCTTCATCTCCTCATCCCCCTCTGCTTCCTTCACCTCCCCCTTCCTCCACTTCCCCCTCCATTTTTCCTTCTCTATCGTCTTCCCCTTCCCCCTCTACACCCCTCCCCCCATTTCTCTCTCTTCCCCTTCCTCCTCTCTCTTCCCACTTCTTTCTTCTCCCCTCTCTTCCACGTCGCTTCCCGCTCCCTCCCCCTTTCCCCCCTCCTCATCTTCCTTCCCCACTCCGCCTTCCCCCTTTTTTCCCCTATCCCCTCTCCTCTTCCCCCTTCCCATCCTCTCCCTTCCCTTCCCCATTCCATCCTCCCCGTCCCCTCCTCTCCTTCCCCATTCCCATCCCCTCTCCTTCCCCTTCCCCTGCTCTATTCCCATCCCTCCCCCGTCCCCTTCCCGTACCCCGGTCCTTCCTCCCTCCCTTTCCCCTTTCCTCTTCCCCATTCCCATCCCTCCTTCACCCTCCTCCTCTTCTCCCCCCCGTCCCCTTCCCGTACCCCAGCCCTTCCCCCTCCTCTCCCCCCAGCCTCCCTCCCCCATTGCGCGAGGTGTATATCCACTCTTTCTTCCTATACAAAGCGACGTGCATTTCTGATTCCTCCGGCAGAGAAGAAATTAGACGCAGGGACTTTTCGAGCTCATAAGACTGACGAATCAAACGACAAGAGGCTGAAGACTCCGAGCAAAGTTTGTCCGTAAAAAAAAAAAAAAAAAAAAAAAAAAAAAAAAAAATGGCGGAGGCGTTGTTTACATCCGGGACTCGGGA
>NW_020871052.1:103766-106266 GCF_003789085.1 Penaeus vannamei
GAGAAAGCAAGAGGGAAGGAGAGAAAGGGGAGGAGAAGAAGGCAACGGAGAGAGGGAGGCAGGGGGGGAAAGGGGAGGGAGGAAGGAGGAAAAGAGGGAAAGAAGGAAAGAGGAGAAAGAAAAGAAAAAAAAAAGTGATAGGCCTATTGAGTAATTTAAAAGAAAGAGAGATGAAGACGAGAACAGAAGGAGTGAATGGTTATTACCAGCGGACGCGAGAGAGAGAGAGAGACAGAAGGAGAGAAAGACGAACAAGGAGAGAAGGACGAGGAGTGAGACGAAGGGGAGATGAGAGAAATGACGAGAGAGTGAGGAGAGAGAAGAGAGAAGAGAGAGAGCAGAGAAAGAAAAAGAAAGCAAAGAAGAAAAAGGGAAAGAAAAGAAACAAAGAAAGAAAAAAAGAAAAAAAGAAAAAGAAAAAAAGAAAAGAGAAAGGAGAAAAAAAAAGAAAGAGGAGAAGAGAAAAAACAAAAAGAAGAAAGGGAAGGAAAGAAAAAGGGGGAAAAGAAAGGGGAAAAAAGAGGGAAGAGAAAAGAGGAAAAAAGGGAGAGAAAAATGGGAGAGGGGGGAAAGGAAAAGAAGAAAAAATAAGAAGGGAGACCAAAAAAAGACGACGAGAGACGAGAGGCGAACAACTATCCATCCTCATCGCACAAATTACAATAGCAACAACAGCATACACACATCACCAAACTTACGACTAAACAACTCAGCACGCACAGTACAGATGAGAGAGACGACGAGAGAGAGAGATGTATCTGGACGAGACGAGAGGAGAGTCGAGAGGAGGGAGAGAGGAGACTGAGACGAGAGAGAGAGAAGACGGAGAGAGAAGAGATGAGTGAGAATAGAAGAGACGAGAGAGAGAGAGATGAGAAAGATGAGAGAGAGGAGAGAAGAGCAGAGAGACGAGAGAGAGAGGAAAGACAGTGAGTGAAAGAGAGACAAAAAAAAAGCAAGAGAAAGAGAAGAGAGAAGCGAGAGGAAGAAGAGAGAGGAGAGAGAGAGAAACGAGAAGAGAGAGGAGAGATGACGAGGAGAGAGAGAGCAGAGGAGAGAGAGAGATGAGAGAAGACAGTAGGAGAGAGAGAGAGAGGAAGACCAGCGAGAAAGAGAGAGAAAAAAAAAGAAAGACGAAAAGAGGAAAGAGGAGAGAGAGAGAGAAGAGAGGGAGAGAGAGAGAGAGAAGAGAGAAGACCAGGAGAAAGGAGGAGAAAAAAAAGACAAAGAAAGAGAAAGAGAGAGAGGACGGAGAGAGGAGAGAGAGCGAGAGAGAGAAGAAGAGAGAGAGGAGAGAGAGAGAGAGGAGAGAGAAGAGAGAGAGAGAGAGAGAGAGACAGAGAAAGAGAGAGAAAAAGACAAGAGAAAGAGGAGAGAGAGAGAGAGAGAGAGAGAGAGAGAGAGAGAGAGAGAGAGAGAGAGAGAGAGAGAGAGAGAGAGAGAGAGAGAGAGAGAGAGAATATTAATATTTCAATAGCAACGAAAGCTCATTTGTTCATATATCTGATCAAGTGTCAAATCCAAGTTTAAATATAGAATTATGAATTCCAATCGAGATGGGATAACAATATTTTTGCATTTGTGATTTTATATTTTATGTATTCATATCTATTGTTTTTTTTTCTATTTAAGGGATTACTCTTTCATTCTTTCGTTCTTTCTCTATGTATTGTTCTATAGCCATGTCCTTCTCACCTCTTTCTGTTTGTTTGTCTGTTTGTCTTTATGTTTATATTTTTGTCTTTCTGTTTGTCTCTTTCTGTATTGTCTGTCCCTTTCTCTTTCTCTCTCTCTCTCTTTCTTTCTCTCTCTCTCTCTCTCTCTCTCTCTCTCTCTCTCTCTCTCTCTCTCTCTCTCTCTCTCTCTCTTTCTCCCTCTCGCTCACTCTCCCCTCTCCTTCCCCCTATCTCTCTCTCTCTCTTTCTCTCTCTCTTTCTCTTTCTTCTTCTTCTTCATCTTATACACTCTCTCCCTCTCCGTTCATCTCTTTGCCTGTGCCCCTATTTACCTCGCTCCCTCTCGCCCCCTTTCTCTCTCCCTCTCCTGACTAATCTGCTTAAACTCACCTGCCTGTTAAGTCAAGCAAATTATTTCCAACACGACTTGTGCGAAAGTAATGCGGGATCTCCCTCTCTCTCTCTCTCTCTCTCTTCTCCTCCTCTGCTCTGTCTCTCTCTGTCTCTCTCTGTCTCTCTCGTCTCTGTGTCTGTCTTTGTCTCTGTCTCTCTCTGCTCTCTCTCTCCTCTCTCTCTCTCTCTCTTTCTCTCCGTCTCCCTTCTCTCTTCTCCTCTCTCTCTCTCTGTCTCTCTCTCTGTCGCTCCTCCCTCTCTCTCTCTCTTCTTTCTCTCTCTCTCTCTCTCTTCTCTTGTCTCTCTCTCTCTCTCTCTCTCTCTCTCTCTCTCTCTCTCTCTCTCTCTCTCTCTCTCTCTCTCTCTCTCTTCTCTCTCTCTCTCTCTCTCTCTCTCTCTTCTCTCTCTCTCTCTCTCTCTCTCTCTCTCTC
>NW_020871052.1:111266-113766 GCF_003789085.1 Penaeus vannamei
GTAAATATGTAGCTCCACTTCTGTTTTGTCACCTGCGGTCTAATCAGATGCGGCCTCCATCAGGATAGGTAGGCCTAAGCTGCTAATTGGTCGGTGCAGGTGGGCTGGGGTGGGGGGGGGGGTGGGATGGAGGGAGGGGGAAGGGGAAGGGGGGGAGGGGAAGGGGGAGGAAGGGTGGGATGGAAGGGGGTGGAAGGGGGAAGAAAGGGGGAAGGGGGAGGAAGGGGGGGAGTGGGTGGAAGGAGGGGGAGAAGGGATGGGGAATGTGGAAGGGTGGAAGGGGGAAGAAGGGGGGAGGAAGGGGAGGAGGGGAATGGGGTTGGGGGTGGAAGGTGGAAGGGAGGGGGAGGAAGGTTGGGGGGGGTGGGTGAGTGAAAAGGGGAAGAAGGTGGGGAAAGGAGTAGGGGGTTATGAAGGGAGGTGGAAGAAGGTTGTGGAGTTGTGGGGAGCCATATCAAGGGGGGGGGGGTGGATTGCAGAGGAGGGGATGAGGGGTTTAAGGGGACTGAAAGTGGGAGGTTGTGGGGGTTGTAAAGGTGTTCCAGAAATGAAGCTCGTTGTCGGGAGGTTATAAGGTGGGGTAAATATATATATATATAGGTACGAGGGGTTGAAGGGGAGGGGGCGGGGATTGGGTAGGGAAGGGGTAGGGGAGGAGGAAGCAACAGAAAAAAGTGTGGGAGTATATATAGGAGGGGGGGGGTAGGGAGGGGGGAGGAAGTAAAGGAGGGGTAGGCAGGGGAGGGGTATGGAGGGGGGGGGTGAAAGGGGGAAGATGATGATAATGATGAAATTGAGGTTTGAGATGAGATGCTGCCTTTCGTAATTATTCTCAATTTTTTCTTTTGTTCTTATTTCTTTTTGCCTTTCTCTATTTCTCTTTCTCTCTTTTTCTGTCTTTATTTTACACCAGTCCCCTCCAATCTCTCTCTCTCTCTCTCTCTCTCTCTCTCGTCTCTCTATCTATCTATCTATCTATCTATCTATCTATATATATATATATATATATATATATATATATATATATATATATATATCTTTCTCCTCTCTCTCTCTCTCTCTCTTCTCTATCTCTATCTATCTTTCTATCTATCTCTCTGTCTCTCTTCACTTTTCTTTCTTCTTCTGTCTATCCCCCCTTTTTCACTCTTCCTCCTTCCCTCCATTCGATAATTCATCCCAATTAGAAAAAAAATAAAAACAAAAATTTAAAAACCCACAATTAAGACATCATTACCCCCCCCCCTCCCCCCTCACCCCCATCCAGTGTCCACGAGAGAGGGGGGGGGAAGAGAGTGAGGGATGATGGGGGAGGGAGAGAAAGAGAGAGAGAGAGAGACAGAGAGATAGAGAAAGACAGAGAGACAGAGACAGAGAGACAGACAGACAGACAGACATCGAGAGAGAGAGAGAGAGAGAGGAAGGATAGTAGGAATGGGAGAGAGAGAGAGGAAAGGAAGGAAGGAGAAGAGAAAGACAGAGAGATAGAGAAACAGACAGAGACAGAGAGACAGACAGACATCGAGACAGACATCGAGAGAGAGAGGGAGAAGGATGGTAGGACGGGGGAGTGGGAGAGGGGGGAGGGGGAGAGAGGGGAGGATTATCCACGCTTATCCCTCTCTTAATCCTTTCCTGCCACTCCCTCATGATCAGGATTTAAAGAGGCGATTTCACGCTCGGATTTAACAGCCCGTGTTTGGTTAGCGAGGGGATTTTAAGGCGATTTTCCCCTACTTTTTTTTTTTAATGGTTTCGGTTATTTATTTATTTTTTTGTCTTTTGTCTCTCTTTGTCTTTTTGTATTTTATGCTTATTTTCGTTTTTTTTTCTCTTTCTCTTTCTTCTTTCTCTCTCTCTCTTTCTCTCTCGCCTCTCTCTTTCTCTCTCTCACTTTCCCCCTCTCTTTATTATCTCTCTCTCTTCTCTCTCTCTCTCTCTCTCTCTCTCTCTCTCTCTCTCTCTCTTCTCTCTCTCTCTCTCTCTCTCTCTCTCTCTCTCTCTCTCTCTCTCTCTCTCTCTCTCTCTCTCTCTCTCTCTCTCCCTTCTTTTTTTTCTTTCCCGCTTTCATTATTTTTCTGTTGCTCATTTTATTTAATTTCCTTCCCTCCTTCTTTCCATTTTAAGTTATTCATTTTATTTTTCTCTCTACGTCTAGTAATAACAATGATTACACAAATAATAACACTTTTGATAAAAATAATAAAAAAGTAATAACAAAAATGTTGATAATAATAAAAATGACTAATAACCATCAAAGCGTTAATGAAGATAATTATACATAGGTAATTATAGTAATATAAATGCTATTAATAATGACATTTATAAAAAACAACACTGAAATTATCATTAATTACGTATTAATGATAACAACGATGATGATAACGGTAGTAATGATAACAATTATCATTTAACAAAAGACGGAATAATGCACTAACGCATTTACATAATATCTATTCATTATCATCAATATCAAAACGAATAAAAAAGAACATATAAA
>NW_020871052.1:116266-128766 GCF_003789085.1 Penaeus vannamei
GGAGGAGGAGGAGGAGGAGGAGGGGGAAGGGAGGGGGAGGAGGAGGAGAGGAGGAGGAGGAGGGGGGAGAAGGAGGGAGGAGGAGGAGGAGGAGGGGAGGGGGAAGAGGGAGGAGGAGGAGGGGGAGGAGGGAGGAGGAGGAGGAGAAGAGGGAAAAAGGAGGAGAGGAGGAGGGAGGGAGGAGGAGGAGGGAGAGGAGAGGAGGAGAGAGGGGAAAAAGGAGGAGGAGAGGGAGGGGAGAAGAGGAGGAGGAGGAGGAGAGGAGGAGAGAGGAGGAGGAGGAGGAGGGGTGAAGGAGGGGAGGAGAAGAGGGGAGGAGGAGGAGGAGGAGGAGGAGGAGGAGGAGGAGGAGGAGGAGGAGGAGTAGGAGGGGGAGGGGGGGAGGAGAAGGAGGGAGAGGGGAGAAGAGGGGAAAAGGAGGAGGAGGAGGAGGAGGAGGGGAGGAAGAGGAGGAGAGGAGGAGGAGGAGGAGGGGGAGGAGGAGGAGGAGGAGGAGGAGGAGCGAGAGGAGGAGGAGGAGGAGGAGGGAGGAGGAGGAGGGGAGGGGGAGAGGGAGGGAGGAGGAGGAGAGGGAGGGGGAGGAGGAGAGGGGGAGGAGGAGGGGAGGAGGAGGAGGAGAGGAGGAGGAGGAGGAGGAGGAGGAGGAGGAGGAGGAGGAGGGGGAGGAGGAGGGGGAGGAGGGAGGAGGGGGAGGAGAGGAGGAGGAGGAGGAGGAGGAGGGAGGAGGAGGAGGAGGGAGGAGGAGGAGAGGGAGGAGAGGAGGAGGAGGAGGAGGAGGAGGAGGAGGAAGAGAGGGAGGAGGAGGGATAAGGAAGAGGGGGAAGAGGGAGGAGGAAAAGAAGGAGGGGAGAAGGAATGGGAAAGAGGAGAATTAGCAATAAGAGAAGAGCAAGAAAAAGGAGGTGGAGAATGAAGTAAGAAGAGAAGGAAGAATAAGAAGAGGAGGAGGAAGAAGAGGAAGAAAAGAAAAGAGAAGAGAAAGGAAATAGAAAGAAGGGCAAGAGGAAGAAGAAAAATGAAATAAAAAAAAGATCACAAAGCAAGACTAAGAATCGGAGGAGGAAGAGAAGAGAAGAGAAGAAATAGGACCAAAAGTAAGACAAAAAGAAGGAAGACAAGAAGAAGAAGAAGGGAAAAATTGCGTAAAGGAAAACAAGAAGAAGGAAGAAGAGAAGAGGGGAAAAAGAACCACCCCACCCAAAAAAAGGAAAAGATGAGAAAATAAGAATAACGAGAGAAGAAGAAAAAGAAAGCGAAAAAAAAGAAGAAATTAAAGAAAACGAAAAAAAAAGACAATAACAAGAAATAAAAAAGAAACCGAAAAAGAAAAAACAAAAACAAAAAAGAAAAACCAAAAGAAGAAGGAAAGAAGGGAAAACGAAAGAAAAAAAAAAAAAAAAAAAAGAAAAAGAAAGAGGAAGTAGGGGAGAAGAGATGAAGAGGAGGAGCGGAGGGGGGGGGGGGGGGACACCAGACAAGCCAACCCTGTTATTATAATCACTCACTATTGTTAACAACCTGCTCACACAATCTGGGCGGGGGTGGGCGCGGTGGCATCGCTGCGGCAAGTGGGGGAGGCTGCTGTGGGCGTGTGGGCGTGTGGCGTGTTGTGTGAAGTTTTTTGGGGGCGTGTGGTTTATGTAGGGGAGAGGGGAGGGGGATTCTGTGGGGTATGGCGTGGTTGTGTGAGTTTTTTGGGGCGTGTGGGTTTATGTGGGGGGAGCCTGCTGTGGGCGTGTGGGCGTGTGGGCGTGGTTGAGTGAGTTTTTGGGGCGTGTGGGTTTATGTGGGGAGAGTTGAGTGAGTTTTTTGGGCGTGTGGGTTTATGGGGGAGGAGGAGGGATTCGGTGGCGTGTGGCGTGTTGAGTGAGGTTTGGGGCGTGGGTTTATGTGGGGGGAGGGGGGTGGATTCTGTGGGGGTGTGGGCGTGGTTGTGTGAGTTTTTTTGGGGGCGTGTGGGTTTATGTGGGGAGGGGGTAGATTCTGTGGGGGTGTGGGTGTGGTGTGTGAGTTTTTTGGCGTGTGGGTTTATGTGGGGGAGGCTGCTGGCGTGTGGCGTGGTTGAGTGAGGTTTTTGGGGCGTGTGGGTTTTCGTGGGGGGAGGGGAGGGGGGATTCTGTGGGGTGTGGGGTGGTGGTTGTGTGAGGTTTTTGGGGGCGTGGGTTTACGTGGGGGAGGGGAGGGGGGATTCTTGGGCGTGTGGCGTGCGGGCGTGGTTGAGTGAGGTTGTCGGGGGTGTGGGTTTTCGTGGGGCGAGCGGGGGGAGGGGGATTCTGTGGCGTGTGGGCGTGGTGTTGAGGTTTTTGGGGGCATGGGTTTACGTGGGGGGGGGGGAGGGGGGATTCTGTGGGCGTTGTGGGCGTGCGGCGTGGTTGAGTGAGGTTGTCGGGGGTGTGGGTTTTCGTGGGGCGAGCGGCGGGGGGGGGGGATTTTTTTTTAAAGTAAGTTTTTTCAGCTTTTTATTTTATTTTATTGTGTAATTACTTATTTATTATTTTTTTATTGAATCTATCTTAGTTTTTGGTTCAAATTACTAGAATCTTTGCTTTTCTATTTCATATTTCATCTTTTTTCCTCTTTATGTCTATTGATTTTGCTTTTCTGTATTTTATTTTATCTTACCCCCCCCCATTTTCTACAATTTATTTTTATTAAAGAGTGAGTGTATTACCATTGTAAGTAATGAAGAAATATTTAAAAAACTACATAATTGAGTTTAAAAAGTCTTAGATAATTCAAGCATTTAACTGTTATTCATTTATTTAAGGTTAATATTAGAAATAAAAAGGTAAAAATAAATAGATGTGAATAAGAGAAAGGGAAAAAATAAGAGAAATTGGGAAGAAAAGGAGATAGAGAAGAAAATAGGAGAAGAAAAAAATAAAAAAAGGAAGGGAAGGGAGAGGTAAAGGAGGTAGAAATAAAAAACGAATTGGAAGAACAGAGAAAGGGGGGGGGGAGGAGAACGGGAGAAGATGGAAAGGAGAAAGGGGGAAGAAGAGAAGAAGAGAGAAGAGAGAGAGAGAGAGAGAGAGAGAGAGAGAGAGAGAGAGAGAGAGAGAGAGAGAGAGAGAGAGAGAGAGAATAAGGCAGAAAGAGAGGGGAAAGGAAGAGGGAAAAGGAAGATGAAGACGTATAAGAGAAGAGGTAAGGACGAGGTTGGAAGGAGGGGAGGGGAGTAGGAGCGAAGGAGGGGGAGGGTAGGAGGGGGAGGGAAGGGGGAGGGAGGAGGGAGGGAGGAGGAGGGAAGAAGGAGGGAAAGGGATGGACGAGGAATGAAGGAGGAAGGAAGGAGGGAAAAAAGATGAGGAAGAGGAAGGAGGAAGGAAGAGGAAGAATAAGAAATGGAGGAAGGAAGGAGGAGGGAGGGTGGAGGAGGTAAGGAAGCGCGGGGTGGGGGTGGGGGGGGAAGAGGAGGGGCTAGTGCCATATCTCAGACTCGGGGATCGAAGACAGCTGCAATAAGGGTTCCCGAGACGTGTATTGTCGCAGGATAATGGGCCTTCCGGTCTCACAATTCTCGGGAGTTATTAGATGTGCATTTTTGAAGCCGGTCGTGAAGAGAGAGAAGGAGGAAGAGGAGAGAGGAAGAAGAGGAGGTGGAGGAAGAGGAGGGAGAGGAGGGAAGGAGGAAGAGAGGAGTGGAGAAAGAGGAGGAGAGGAGGAGGTGGAAGAGGAGGTGGAGGAGGAGGAAGAGGAGGAGAGGTGTAGGAGGAAGAGGGAGAGGAGAAGAGATGGAGAGAGGAGGGGAAGGAGGAAGAAAATAAGGTGGAGGAGGAAGAAGGAAAGAAGAGGGCGAAGGAAGAAGAGGGAGTGAAGGAGGAGAAGAGGAAGAGAAGGAGGAGGAGAGGAGGGAAGAGGTGGAGGAGGAGGAAGAGGAAGAGAGGTGGAGGAGGAGAAGAGGTAGGAGGAGAGGAGGAAGAGGAGAGAGAAGGATGGGTAAGGAAGAAGAGGAGGAGGAGGAAGAGAAGGAGGAAGAGGGGTAGGAGGAGGAGGAGGAAGAGGAGAGAGAAGGATGGATAAGTAAGAAGAGGAAGTAAAGCGTGGGAGGAGGAGAAGGTAGGAGGAAGAGGAGAAGATTAAAACAGAAGAAAGAGGAGAAGAGAAAGTAAATAGGAAGGGAGGGAGAATAGAGAGACATAGGAGAGAGAGGTAAGGTTAAGGAAAAAAAAAATGAAAGAGTGATAGGAGAGAAACACACGCACACACACACACACACACACACACACACACACACACACACGCCTACTTATAATGATTCGTGAATATTTCCCTAATGAGTGGAATATACCCACTTTCATTAGATTCACCTTCATTAGACAACACCAATATACCCACTTCATTAGACAACACCAATATACCCACTTCATTAGACAACACCAATATACCCACTTCATTAGACAACACCAATATATCATTAACTTCATTAGACAACACCAATATACCCACTTCATTAGACAACACCAATTTGCCCACTTCATTAGACAACACCAATATACCCACTTCATTAGACAACACCAAACTTCATTATATACCCACTTCATTAGACAACACCAATATACCCACTTCATTAGGACAACACCCCACTTCATTAGACAACACCAATATACCCACTTCATTAGACAACACCAATATACCCACTTCATTAGACAACACCAATATACCCACTTCATTAACACACCAATATAACCACTTCATTAACAACACCGCCCACTTCATTAGACAACACCATACCCACTTCATTAGACAACACCAAATATACCCACTTCATTAGACAACACCACCCACTTCATTAGACAGCACCAATATACCCACTTCATTAGACAACCACCAATAATACCCACTTCATTAGACAGTAGAGACAACACCAATATACCCACTTCATTAGACAACACCAATATACCCACTCATTAGACAACACCAATATACCCACTTCATTAGACAACACCATATACCCACTTCATTAGACAACACCAATATACCCACTTCATTAGACAGCACCAATATACCCACTTCATTAGACAACACCAATATACCCACTTCATTAGACAACAGACTTCATTAGACAACACCAATATACCCACTTCATTAGACAACACCAATATACCCACTTCATTAGACAACACCAATATACCCCACTTCATTAGACAACACCAATATACCCACTTCATTAGACAACACCAATACCATCATTAGACAACACCAAATACCACTTCATTAGACAACACCAATATACCCACTTCATTAGACAACACCAATATACCCACTTCATAGACAGCACCAATATACCCACTTCATTAGACAGCACCAATATACCACTTCATTAGACAACACAATATACCCACTTCATAGACAACACCAATATACCCACTTCATTAGACAACACCAATATACCCACTTCATTAGACACACCAATATACCCACTTCATTAGACAGCACCAATATACCCACTTCATTAGACCAATATACCCACTTCATTAGACAACACCAATATACCACTTCATTAGACAACACCAATATAACCACTTCATTAGGACAACACCAATATACCCACTTCATTAGACAACACCAACCACTTCATTAGACAACCACCAATATACCCAATTAGACAACACCAATATACCCACTTCATTAGACCAATATACCACTTCATTAGACAACCAATATACCCACTTCATTAGACAACACCAATATACCCACTTCATTAGACAACACCAACCCACTTCATTAGACACAACACCAATATACCCACTTCATTAGACAACACCACCCACTTCATTAGACAACACCACCCACTTCATTAGACAACACCAATATACCCACTTCATTAGACAGCACCAATATACCCACTTCATTAGACAACACCAATTTGCCCACTTCATTAGACCACCATATACCCACTTCATAACACCAACCCACTTCATTAGACAACACCAATATACCACTTCATTAGACAACACCAATATACCCACTTCATTAGACACACCAAATATACCCACTTCATTAGACAACACCAATTACCCACTTCATTAGACAAACACCAATTTGCCCACTTCATTAGACAACACCACCCATCATAGACAACACCAATTTGCCCACTTCATTAGACAACACCAATATACCCACTTCATTAGACAACACCAATTTGCCCACTTCATTAGACAACACCAATATACCCACTTCATTAGACAACACCAAAATACCCACTTCATTAGACAACACCAATATACCCACTTCATTAGACAACACCAATATACCCATCATTATTTTCATTAGACAACACCAATATACCCACTTCATTAGACTTCATTAGACAACACCAATATACCCACTTCATTAGACAACACCAATTTGCCCACTTCATTAGACAACACCAATATACCCACTTCATTAGACAGCACCAATATACCCACTTCATTAGACAACACCACCCACATTAGACAACACCAATATACCCACTTCATTAGACAACACCAATATACCCACTTCATTAGACAACACCAATATACCCACTTCATTAGACAAACACCAATATACCCACTTCATTAGACAACACCCCAATACCCACTTCATTAGACAACACCAATATACCCACTTCATTAGACAAACACCAATATACCCACTTCATTAGACAACACCAATATACCCACTTCATTAGACTTTAGACCACCAATACCCACTTCATTAGACAACACCAATATACCCACTTCATTAGACAACACCAATATACCCACTTCATTAGACAACACCAATATACCCACTTCATTAACAACACCAATATACCCACTTCATTAGACAAACACCACCCAATATACCCACTTCATTAGTCATTAGACAACACCAATATACCCACTTCATTAGACAACACCAATATACCCACTTCATTAGATCATAGACAACACCAATATACCCACTTCATTAGACAACACCAATATACCCACTTCATTAGACAACACCAATATACCCACTTTCATTAGACAGCACCAATATACCCACTTCATTAGACAACACCAATTACCCACTTCATTAGACAACACCAATATACCCACTTCATAGACCACCCACTTCATTAACAACACCAATATACCCACTTCATTTAGACACACCAATATTACCCACTTCATTAGACAACACCAATTACCCACTTCATTAGACAGCACCAATATACCCACTTCATTAACAACACCAATATACCCACTTCATTAGACAACACCAATATACCCACTTCATTAGACAACACCAATATACCACTTCATTAGACTTCATTCCAATATACCCACTTCATTAGACAGCACCAATATACCCACTTCATTAGACAACACCAATATACCCACTTCATTAGACAACACCAATATACCCACTTCATTAGACAGCACCAATATACCCACTTCATTAGACAGCACCAATATACCCACTTCATTAGACAACACCAATATACCCACTTCATTAGACACACCAATATACCCACTTCATTAGCATTAGACAACACCAATATACCCACTTCATTAGACAACACCAATATACCCACTTCATTAGACCACCCCACTTCATTAGACACACCCCCACTTCATTAATCATTACCACCACTTCATTAGACAACACCAAATACCCACTTCATTAACAACACCAATATACCCACTTCATTAGACAGCACCAATACCCACTTCATTAGACAACACCAATATACCCACTTCATTAGACACACCAATATACCCACTTCATTAGACAACACCAATATACCCACTTCATTAGACAACACCAATATACCCACTTCATTAGACAGCACCAATATACCCACTTCATTAGACAGCACCAATTTGCCCACTTCATTAGACAACACCAATATACCCACTTCATTAGACAACACCAATATACCCACTTCATTAGACAACACCAATATACCCACTTCATTAGACAGCACCAATATACCCACTTCATTAGACAACACCAATATACCCACTTCATTAGACAGCACCAATATACCCACTTCATTAGACAACACCAATATACCCACTTCATTAGACAGCACCAATATACCCACTTCATTAGACACACCACATTTATACCCACTTCATTAGACAGACCATATACCCACTTTCATAGACACACCAACCCACTTCATTAGACAACACCAATATACCCACTTCATTAGACAACACCAATATACCCACTTCATTAGACAGCACCAATATACCCACTTCATTAGACAACACCAATATACCCACTTCATTAGACAGCACCATTATACCACTTCATTAGACACACCAATATACCCACTTCATTAGACAACACCAATATACCCACTTCATTAGACAACACCAATATACCCACTTCATTAGACAACACCAATATACCCACTTCATTAGACAACACCAATATACCCACTTCATTAGACAGACCCACTTCATTAGCACCAATTACCACTTCATTAGACAACACCCAATACCCACTTCATTAGACAGCACCAATATACCCACTTCATTAGACAGCACCAATATACCCACTTCATTAGACATTAGACAACACCAATATACCCACTTCATTAGACAACACCAATATACCACTTCATTAGACAACACCAATATACCCACTTCATTAGACCACCTTCATTAGACAACACCAACTATACCCACTTCATTAACAACACCAATATAACCCACTTCATTAGACAACACCAATATACCCACTTCATTAACAACACCAATATACCCACTTCATTAGACAACCACCAAATACCCACAGACAGCACCAATATACCCACTTCATAGTCAACACCAATATACCCACATTAGCACCAATATACCCACTTCATTAGACAACACCAATTTGCCCATTCGTCACCCTATTTTCATTATAATTTTAATCATCTGCGTAAATAACTGCTCGTTCTTTTTTGGATAATTTAATATTCATGTTGAAAAGAGGGAGGCGGGTTAGATATTTATATACATACTTAATTTTGGTTTTCTATGTCTTTGTCTTTCTCTTTCTGTCTATGTCTCTCTCTCCTCTCTTCTCTCTGTCTTTTCTCTCTCTCTCTCTCTCTCTCTCTCTCTCTCTCTCTCTCTCTCTCTCTCCTCTCTCTTTCGCTCTCTCTCTCTCTTCTCTCTTCTCTTCTTCTCTCTCTCTCTCTCTCTCTCTCTTTTCTCTCTCTCTCTCTCTCTCTCTCTCTCTCTCTCTTTCGCTCTCTTCTCTTTCTCTCCTCTCTTCCTCTCTCTCTCTCTTCTCTCTCTTTCCTCTCTCTCTTCTCTCTCTCTCTCTCTCTCTCTCTCTCTCTCTCTCTCTCTCTCTCTCTCTCTCTCTCTCTCTCTCATTCTGCATTTATGTCTATATGTCCACCTACCTGTTAGTCTGTCAGTCTGTCTGTCTATCTGTATGTATGCATGTAAGTAAATATATATGGATGTACGTAGGTATGTAAGCAAGTATTTATGTATGTACAGTATGTATGTATGTATGTATGTATGTATGTATGTATGTATGTATGTATGTATGTATGTATGTATTATGTATGTACGTATGTACTTATGTATGTATGTATGTATGTATGTATGTATGTATGTATGTGTGTATGTATGTATGTACGTATGCATATATCTATCAGTAGCAAAAACCTCTCAAACCATAAAGTAAGAAACATAGAAATACAACAAGAGTAATAAAGAAAAAGAGAGAGAAAAAAAGGAAAAAAAGGAAAAAATTTACATAAGCAATGATGACAACCAAGTGGTAAGCTTAACGTGCCAGCCATAAGGGCGATAAAGTAGTGGAATCGCAATACTAAAATCGACCTTATGATCATACACAGCAGTCACGAAGCAGTGAATTGGATAAAGAATAAAAAAAAAAGAAAAAAAAAAAAGAATTTCGGAAGAATTAAAAATTGAAAGAATAGAAGAAACGAAAGATAAATAGAAGAAAAAGGAGAATAAACAAAGGGTATAAGGATAATAGATAGAATAATGTGGATTTATAATCAATTTAATTATCACGGTCATTGTCAGTAATGTTATTATTATTGGAAGTATTAATAACGTTAATGTCATTTATCATTATCATATAATTACTGTTATTAACATTGTCGATTTTTTAATTTTATTTTGGTATTTGATATCACTGATTTTCTCTTATCGTTTATTAATACTATTATCGTTATTATTATTATTTTTATTTTGTTATCATAACCATTATCATTCTTACTGTTGTTATTATTGCTTTTATCATAGTTATTGTTATAATCATTATCATTATGGTCATTAGTATCATTATGTTGTTATGAGTATCATTATTGCTATTATTATTATTATCATTATTATTGTCATTATTATTATCATTATTATTATTATTATTATTACTATAATTATTATTATTATTATCATTATTATTACTATTACTATTAATATCATTGTTATTTTTGTCATTGTCATTATCATAATGATAATAATTCATCACCATCATCATTATTGTTATCATTATTATCATTATTATTACCCTTACCATGATTATAATGATGGTAATTCATCATCATCATCATTATAATTGTTATCATTATTGTCAACATTATCATTATCATATTGTGTATTCATTATTGCTATCATTATTATTATTACATATGTTTTTATATGTTTTTGGTAGCGTTAGTTAGTTAGTCTGTTTGTTGGTTAGCAGGATAACTCAATTATTAATTAATAAGGATAACAATAATTAATAAGGATAACAGGATAATAAATAAAAAAAATAGATTTTTTTTTTTTATATAATTCTTCAAGTGTGATTTTTATTGCATCTGTAACCCCATTGCCTTGGCGGAGGTATGCGCTCTCTTTAGGCTTTTTGTTATTATTATTAGCATCATCATCACTTTTATGTTCATTTTTATAATTTCTGTTATTATTGTTATTATGACTATCACCATCAGTATCATTAGTAACACTAAAATTATCATTATCATAATTATTGTATTTATTATTAATATTTAATAATAATAATATATTATTATTATTTATTATTATTATTATTATTATTATTATTATTATTATCATTACTATCGTAATAATCATCATTTATATTATCATCATCCATAATCATTCATATTGTATATATCTATTATTACTATTATTGTTGTTATTATCATTATCAATATTGCTGTTGTTTTGTTTATGTTGCTTATTGTCATTATCATCATTATTTATTATTCTTTGCTATTATTTTTGTTATCGTTATCATTGTTATTATTGTTATTACTATTATCACTGCTGCTATTACTGTTGTTGTTGCTATTTCTATTCTAACTATTTTCTTAATTATTACCATCATAATCTAATATTGCTACTGATAATAATGATAGTAAAAGAAGTAATATTGACAATGTTGATAAAACGTATAACGGCAATGAATAAAAGAAAATCCTCGATGATAACAAAAGTGAAAAAGTTATAATAATGAAACAATAATAATCGAATTAGTTGTCTGTCTAAAACAACTTGTGCATCATTCTCCCGCAATAAAATTTGATTGTGCGAATAAGGAAAGTTCATTGGTTCGGAGTTTCGTTCGTCTGGAGTCGGAACGGTTCGGAAGTGTATTCGAAACTTCGGACGGGCTCTTTGATTCAAATTTCAACGGATTCGGTGCAGTTTGGGTCCAATTAGGAATTTACTCGATAGGTTAGGTGTATTTGGACCATTTCCAAAGCATGTCTAGGTGGTTTTACGAATATAATTCTATAAAAGTACTATGACATGTCAATTTCTCTTGCATTAATTGGGAAGGTCCTCTGAGGTGGTCGATAAGGTCGATATTCCAGATTTTCTTTTCTCTCTCTCTCTCCCTCTTTCATGATATATACATATATAAGTATATTCATTTATTCATATACATATTCATTCACACACACACAAACACACATACATACATATACATACATACATACATACATATGGTTATTATACAGTGATACTATCTATCTATCTTATCTATCCTATCTATCTATATTATACACAAACACATATATGTATATATATGTAATATAATAATAAGTAAACAAGTAATGTACAGTCTATATACACTATATATAAAAAGTTAATATCTCTATATATATATATATATCAAAAAAAAACAAACAAACAAACAAAAACAAAACTTGAAGTAAATGGTATGCTTATATTTATAATTAACCAGTATCATCATCTATTTAACACAAAGCCATTGTAATCCTGAAGTTACGGTCCGTAAGATGAAGAGGAGCCATTATATATCTCTATATATCTTTCACCTCTCTGGTATTAATAGGGATGTAATTACTGGTTGCCAGTATAGGAGCCTAATATAAAGCATCATTGTTGTTGGTCATATAGCATATATATATATCCATATCTATCTCTCTCCGGAGGAAATAGTTCCAGAATTCCTTGTTCGTTCAAAAAGAACATAAATAAATAAATTAGAAATATCTGCTGTCACTCTTCCTACACTGTATCCATCTAATAGGACCGATTATA
>NW_020871052.1:141266-143766 GCF_003789085.1 Penaeus vannamei
TAGACAGACAGACAAAACAGACGGAGACAAGAGACAGAGAGACAACCAGCCAGCCAGAGAGAGAGAGATAGATCCAAAAAGAACTCGACTTACAGAAATCCAGATAGATAGAGACCCGAGATCGAAATAGACACACAGACCGACAGGTACAGATCAATAGACATATACCTGCGCACACACACATGTCCCATCTCTAAACACGGGAGCGCATCTGAGTCCACACGGCAAATGAACGGCAAATTGGCAAATTGGCACCCCAATGCGTTTATTTGAACCTCCGATTTATTCTGTATTAATGACAAATTATCGTCTGCCATTTACACGTTGCAAATAACCTCAATCTGGAGCAATGACGAGTTGATTACCAATTCAATTTCTCAATGGCCATACGGGTTCTTAATTGGGGAGTCGTGGAAAGACGGCTGGGCGAGTATATGCAGGGATTTCGTGTCGTGTGGGCGGTCACGGGCGACTTTTCGGGTGTCTCGGGTGTCTCTGTGTCTCTCTATCTCTCTCTGAGGTCTTTTTCTTTATTTCTTTATCTCTCTCTTCTCTCTCTCTCTAGGTCTCTCTTTGTCTCTCTCTATCTCTCTTTGAGGTCTTTTTCTTTATTTCTTTATCTGTCTCTCTCTATCTCTCTTTGAGGTCTCTTTTCTTTATTTCTTTATCTCTCTCTTTATCTCTCTCTCTCTCTCTCGATCTTTGAAGTCTCTTTCTTTCTTTCTTGATCTCTCTATCTCTCTCGCTCTGTATGTTTGTCTGTTTTCTGTCTGTCTGGCTGGCTGGGTCTCTCTCACTGTCTGCCTGGCTCTCTGTCTCTGTCTCTGTCTGTCTCTCTCTCTCTCTCTCTCTCTCTCTCTCTCTCTCTCTCTCTCTCTCTCTCTCTCTCTCTCTCTCTCTCTCTCTCTCTCTCTCTCTCCTCCCTCCCTCTCTCTGTCTGTCTGTATCTCTATCTCTCTCTCTCTCTTCTCTCTCTCTCTCTCTCTCTCTCTCTCTCTCTCTCTCTCTCTCTCTCTCTCTCTCTCTCTCTCTCTCTCTCTCTGTCTGCCTATCTATTCATCCATCGATCTACCTAACCCATCTATCGATCTCTCTACCACAAAAAAAAAAAAAAAAAAATAATGCTATAAAAAAATAATATCAGCATTTTTTTTTAAATTCTATGATTGAAAAAAAAATATCTCAGTGAAATGTGATTAAAATTGTCCGCAGAATTCTTGTGTCGAACAGGAATAGAAAAATAAATTCTTGGAAGAAAATGTATGTGTGTGTGTGTGTGCGTGCTTGTGTTGTGTGCGTGTGTGTGTAGAAAAATAAATTCTTGGAAGAAAATGTATGTGTGTGTGTGTGTGCGTGCTGTGTTGTGTGCGTGTGTGTGTAGAAAAATAAATTCTTGGAAGAAAATGTATGTGTGTGTGTGTGCGTGCTTGTGTTGTGTGCGTGTGTGTGTAGAAAAATAAATTCTTGGAAGAAAATGTATGTGTGTGTGTGTGTGCGTGCTTGTGTTGTGTGCGTGTGTGTGTAGAAAAATAAATTCTTGGAAGAAAATGTATGTGTGTGTGTGTGTGCGTGCTTGTGTTGTGTGCGTGTGTGTGTAGAAAAATAAATTCTTGAAGAAAATGTATGTGTGTGTGGTGTGTGCGTGCTTGTGTTGTGTGCGTGTGTGTTAGAAAATAAATTCTTGGAAGAAAATGTATGTGTGTGTGTGTGTGTGCGTGCTTGTGTTGTGTGCGTGTGTGTGTAGAAAAATAAAATTTTGGAGAAAATGTGTGTGTGTGTGTGTGCGTGCGTGCTTGTGTTGTGTGCGTGTGTGTGTAGAAAAATAAATTCTTGGAAGAAAATGTATGTGTGTGTGTGTGTGTGTGCGTGCTTGTGTTGTGTGCGTGTGTGTGTAGAAAAATAAATTCTTGGAAGAAAATGTGTGTGTGTGTGTGTGTGTGTGGCGTGCTTGTGTTTGTGTGCGTGTGTGGTGTTAGAAAAATAAATTCTTGGAAGAAAATGTGTGTGTGTGTGTGTGTGTGCGTGCTTGTTTGTGTACTTGTGTGTGTATGAGAAAATAATTCTTGGGAGAAAATGTATGTGTGTGTGTGTGTGTGTGTGCGTGCTTGTGTTGTGTGCGTGTGTGTGTAGAAAAATAAATTCTTGGAAGGAAATATATGTGTGTGTGTGTGTGTGCGTGTTTGTGTATGTGTGCGTGTGTGTTTCTCCCCTGTTTTTTTTTCTTCAGTTTTTCTTACTTACTTTCTTTTTTTTCTTTCTTATTTTTTAACATAATTCCTTTGATTCTTATCAACCTAACACAACAGCTGTTCAAAAGACCAGTTCCTTTTAGTTCTCCTTCCATCATATTATCCTTTTCCTCTTCTTTCTCCATCTTCGTCCACCTCCTCTTCCTCCTTCTCCTTCCCTCTTCTCCTCCTCCTTATCTTATCTTTCTTCCTATATTTCTCATTTACATATTCCTCCGTTTACTTCCACGTCCTTTATCCTTTATCTATTC
>NW_020871052.1:153064-155564 GCF_003789085.1 Penaeus vannamei
AAAAATTGACGGAAAAAGTGCTAGTGTGACACGGCCTTAATCATAGTTATCGCTGTTATTATTCCTTCAGTCTTGGCCTTTCTACAGGGAGAAGCATCCACACTGGAACAGCTGACCGAGAAAATACATATCAGCTTGTTTCAATTCGACCAACTACTTGCTAGGTTGTTCAAAAAAAAAAAAAAAAAAAAAAAAAAAAAAAAAAAAAAAAAAAAAAAAAAAAAAAAAATAATATATATATATATATATATATATATATATTATATATATATATATATATATTCATTAATGGAAATTTTATCTCGCTCATTCATTTTATTTATATATATGCGTTTCATTTTCCTTCTGTTTGTCAATGCACGTCTGTTTGCAATATATTCGTAGGTGTAGATGAAATTAGCATAAACCTTTAAAGCAAAATCAATAATCTTGATGTGTTTATGTATGAAAAGCTCGGTTATTTACACTGAAGTTGAGTATTTTACAGAAAAAGGAACTATCTAGACAAAAAAAAACATGAAGTATATTCTATATTTTCATGCTAATGAATATCCATAAATTCCTGAATATCTATTTCGCTGCTAATCCTTATATATGCTAAATACGAAAGACTGACCGCCCTGGCTGACCAATGGAACCAAAATTCATAGAGGAAACGACTACATACAAACGAGAAACATCACAGAACATCATCAAAGAGAGGGTGAACATACGACATCGCCAACGTCGCTCTGCCAGTATGTGAGGAAAAATCTAGATTATTAGGATGGGTAATGAGGAGAGAAAAAAAATACACCGTGCAATTGGAGGCTCCATTGATGAATGAGATCAAAGATATTAATGTGATTATCCGTTTTAAATTTCTTCACAAATTGACTGTTTTAACTTTCTTCACAAATTGACTGTTTTAACTTTCTTCGCAAATTGACTGTTTTAAATTTCTTCAACAAATCGACTTGGTTCAAATCGTGATACAGATAAATTATTATATAGAGCGGTGCCCAATACGTTATATTTCATGTTCGGATTCTGCAACATTATATACTTTTTACATATGATAGACGAATTGTATATGAAGCGGCGAGGAGTGGCCACGTGAACACGCTGAACGGGGGGGGGGGGGGAGTGCAATTTAGACAAATACATCGAACTGTTAATATTCAGAATTATTTAAAATTAAGGCTACTGTGCCTCGGCCCTTCCGAGAAACGATCATATTCGTGCGGGGTAACTGCCCATTACACACATTTAGGGTAGTTACGAAGTGGTTCCATGGCCAAAACCACCTGGAGATCCCTCGGTGGCCAAGCACAAGGCAAGTGGAGAAAAAATACGAATGAGACTGGATATCTTTCACAATACAAGAGATGTATTTGACCGGTTTCGATCACGTCTTCTTCGTGTATTTCTGACGAAGACGTCATCGAAACCGGTCAAAATCCATCTCTTGTATTGTGAAGATATCCAGTCTCATTCGTACCTTTTCTACATTCGTCAACATAGATGCGGTTCAAGGCAAGTGGCTTTTTAAATCCGGTAAAAAAAAAAAAAAAAAAAAAAAAATACATAAATAGATAAATAAATAAAATTGGGCGAGTAGATCACGCTGAGAGGGAAAGGGAAGTGTTGCGGTGGAAATTAAACCTTAGATAAACACGTCACTTATTTGACTTCCGTTTTTGCAGTTATTACCTCTTATCTTTAACGAATGAAAAGTAAAAGTATATCTCAAATTAATAAGTATCTCCAATTTATCGATTCAGTGAAGCCTCCGCCATCTAAGAAAAGAAAAAGAGAAAGAACACGTACATAATATATGTGTGTGCATATATATATAATATATATATATTATATATATATATATATATATATATATATATATGTACATGTACATACATATATATATATATATATATATATATATATATATATATATATATATATATATATATATATATATATATATATATATATATATATATATATATATATATATATATATATATATATATATATATATATATATATATATATATACATATATATATATATATATATAATATATATATATATATATATATATACATACATCAACCACATGCTATAGTATTTTTGCACGAGAAGGGGTTCAAAATGTGTATGGAATATGAAAGCAATGATTCTAAATAGTCTTAAACAACTTCCACACTCAGCGCAAGCACACATGGTTGAAGCATCCATGTATTCACCTATTCTAACATGATTATAAAGTAGAATAATTTATGTTTACTGAATCAGTGTTTTCATCTGACGGTCACTTTATGAGTTCATATCATTCATATCAAGATCATATATAAAAGCCTTGATTTTAAGATAATGACAAGTGTGTCAATTTCATCTACGCATTATAGTATAAATAGACGTTTTTTTGACTAAAAGAAGGAAAGCATAAACTGGATGGATGACAAATAAATGTAGAGAGAGATTATTTTCTTTTTTTTAAGACCAGGTATTATACAGC
>NW_020871052.1:158064-160564 GCF_003789085.1 Penaeus vannamei
ATATATATATATATATATATATATATATAATATATATATATATATATATATATATATATATATATATATATATAAAGTTGTGATTTTGTGTTTGCGTGTGTCCTATGTATGTACTCGTATATATGTACACATGTACGTGTATGCAAACATCATGTGACCCATAAAGCAGAAGTGATTGACCTGAGAGTGTCATCATCAGCCAAGACGCCAAGCGAAGGAGGAGGATGTCTTGCGAGACGAAAGAATCAGGGATGTAAATGTGATTTTGGAATTAGGTGGCACTGCCTTGGGGGCGGGAGTGCCTCGAAGTCCGATCGGTGTTGAGGGGGGGGGGGGGGAGAGAATCCAGTGGCGCTTCGGGTCTGGGTCTTGCGGGTGGGAGAAGGGAAGGAAGGAGGGGTGAGGGAGATGGGGAGGGAAGGTGGGAAAGAGGGAGGAGGAGGGTGGGAGGGTGAAGGTGGAGGGAGGGAAGGAGGGATGAGAGGAGGTGGGTGATGGGGGAGGGGGAAGGAGGAGGAGGGAAAGAGGAGGGTGGTGAGGGGGATGGGAAAGAGGGAAGATGGAAAGAGGGAGGGTGAGGTGGAGAGGGAAGGAGGAAAGGATGAGAGGGAGGAAGGATGGGGAGGGGAATAGGTGGGAGGAGGAAAGGAGGGTGGGAGGGAGGGATGAGAGGAAGGGAGGGTGAGAGAAGGGAGGATAAGGAAGGGAGGGTGAGGTGGAGAGGGAGGAGGAGGAAAGGGAGAGAAGGATGGAGGTTGGGAGGAGAGAGAGTGCGGTTGGGAGAACGGGAAAGACTGAAGAGGGAGCGGGGAGGAAGGAAGGAAAACGGGAGGATGAGAGAAAGAGAGAGAGACTGAGAGAAGGTGAAAGAATGAGAAAGAAAGGTAAGGACGGAGAGAAAGAGAGAGAAGAAGAGCAGACAGAGAAGAGAGAGAGCGAGAGCGAGAGAGAGCGAGAGAGAGAGAGAAGACAGACAGAGACAGAGAGAGAAAATGAAGAAGGAAATAGAGAGAAAAAGGTGGAGATGGACAATGAGCGAGGAAAGAGAAAAGGAAAAGTGCCGGAAAAAGTAAATAAAAAAAGAAGCGGCGATGAATAAATGAAAGAGAGGCAGAAATACACAAAGGAAATGAAGAACAAAGCAATAGAATGGACTGATAGATAAATACATACAGACAAATAAAGAGAAACAAAGAACGTAGACCATAAAACAGGAATAACCACATAAAGCAGAGTTAAATCGCTCCAAAAAAGGAAATACTGAGAAAGTGAAAATGGAATCCAAAAGTGATATCATATTTTGACAGAAATCGAATGATGAAAATGCAGGAGAATATATTTTCATATATGCAAAAGAAATTCAAAGATGTTTTGGATATTATAAAGTCTTTTTAGACGTTATGAGGGAAAAGGGAAGACAAGATGTTATTTCCAAAAGGTGTAAGAGAATCATATATATTTTGTGAACGATTAAAACAGACGGGCTTTTAGTGACAGCGAATTATATCCAATACCTTATGTCAATCTCTGAAAAAGTTTATTAACTTATTTTTTCTATGATGCACGAAACATCTTTGAGTATTTCTGAAGAACGATATTATTTTATTTTATTTTATTATATATTATTATATATTATTATATATATAATTATATTATTATATATATATTATTTTTTTTTTTTTTTTTTTTTTTTTTTTTTTTTTTTTTTTTTAGAATCGTACGCTGATACATCATTAATTACGAATTGTTATAAAATGGTGACAATGATACATAATCCTAGAAATACAGATAGTGATAGTGACAGTAATGATAACTGTGATAATGAGGATGATAAGAATAATGACCAAATATGGATACGAATGCTCTTATCATTAATAAGATCATTACTGTAATTTATTTTCAACAACTAATGATGATATCAACGACTGTAATTATCATAGTTAAAGAAAATGTAACAACACGTAAAACAGAGAGAACAGTAATCATAAAAATAATAGTAAATGTTGTTGTAGTAGTCTGATACAACGATAATAATAGTAATTGCAATCATCACCATCATTATTATTATCTTAATGATGATAACAATAATAATGATAGTAAATATAGGAATGATAATTTTGATAGTATTAGTAGTAATGATAATGATAGTACTACTACTAATGCTAATAATAATAATGATAATAATGATAACGATAATGATAATAACAATGATGATATTAAGAGTAATGACAACAATAACAATAATAATACTCATGATAATGAATATAATGATACTGATAATGATAACGATAATAATAATAATTATTATCATTATTATAAGAAGAAGAAAAAATAATAATAACAATAATAATAATAATGATAATAATGATAACAATAATAGTGGAGATGATAACAAAAACGGTAATAACAATCATATTAATAGTAATAATGATTAGTAATAATAATAAAGATATTAACATTGATCAAAAATGATAATGATAACCATAATAATAACAATAAT
>NW_020871052.1:203064-208064 GCF_003789085.1 Penaeus vannamei
ATGGTAGCGATTAGGGTAATGATGGCGATGCTGTTCATGTTATATTCGCATCCAAATAAAAAAAAAAAAAATAGGAAAAGAGTTCTCCTAAATCTTCTTTTACTTTCGGTAACAGAAGTAGACGAAATAGCCATATATATATATATATATATATATATATATATATATATATATATATATATATATATATATATATATATATATATACGTATACACACACACAGCCAAATATATGTGTATACACACACATGTGTGTGTGTGTTGTGTGTGTGTGTGTGTGTATGTATATATATATATATATATATATATATATATATATATATATATATATAGATAGATAGATAGATAGATAGATAGATAGATAGATAGATAGATAGATAGATAGATATAGATATATATATATATATATATGTGTGTGTGTGTGTGTGTGTGTGTGTGTGTGTGTGTGTGTGTGTGTGTGTGTGTGTGTGTGTGTACATATATATATGATACATATATATATATATATATATATATATATATATATAATATATATATATATATATATATATATATATAGGTAGACAGATGATAGATAGATAGATATTCATATATTTATTTATATATATATATATATAATATATATATATATATATATATATATATATATATATATATATATATATATATTCTATATTTTCCAAGTTTGGAAGATCACTCTTAAGTATACGGAAAATATGTGTATATGTTTGAAACTAACCACCTACAATGTTTTATGTTTTTAATCGTTATTATTCAAGATAATCCATGAAATTCTGCATAGTCATTTTAATCCTTAATCCGTAATCCCTGGTGCATTTAGTAGCAAAGTGTTTCATAACAGGAATATGGCTAGGTCAAATATTTCTGTTTAAAAGTTGTTTTTGATGTTGGCAGGGATGTTGGAAAATGTATTGTTACTTGGTACTTAGTACTAGTGTATTGCTTCAATGCTTTAAAATACTGTTCGTATCATTATCATTGCCTTTGCAAACATTTCAGTCGAGTTTTAAGGTTATTTTAATGTTCTATTTGTGACGTTTTTTCAGTCGGGTTTACATTTGTCTATTCTTTAGTTCTATATCAATTTTCATTTCGTAACAAAGTCACACGTAAATCAATCAGTAGATCTGACACCGACGGGGGGGCATTGCCGCATCCACCCTTTGTTTCCAACCACGAGGGTCCCTCATGGGGAGCCGCCATGCTGACTCGCAGCCCATCTCCAACTTCTCGCGACAGGTCTGGTTAATCTGCCCAAGCCACGACTTCCTAAGAGGGCCTCCTCCACTCAGGGTTGTCTCGAAAAGGCACAACCTGATGGGCAGAGACATTCATGGGGAAACGAGCCAGGTGCCCGTATAGCCTGAGTTGGCAGTCACGGATTATGCAAGTAACAGGTTCCATGCCAGTCTCACGATGAAGCCGTCGGTTGGACACATGGTCCTGCCAACTGTGCCCCATGCTCCGCCGTAGGAACTTGTTACAAAAGGCATTGAGACGTGATTCCAAGGCGCTAGATAGTGTCCAGGTTTCGCTTCCCTAGAGCAAAACTGGGCCTTGGAGACACGTGATTTGGTCCTTCTGCGCAGGTACCAGAATCCTCAAATACTCTTGTATGAGTTCATGGCACTTTACAAGGACAATCCGCCCAGTGTCATGGATTACACTACCAAGGTATATAAAGCTCTCAGTGACCTATGTACTCGCACAAGAATGTACCGACTGAACAGGTTCCCCTAAAAGGCCCTTAAAATCTTTGATCTTGGTCTTGGTCCAGAATTCTAAACCAAAGGGCTTTGCTAAATTGCTGAGTGCATCAAGAGCCACCACCAGAGGTACCAGGGACTCAGAAAGAATAGCAACATCGTCGGCAAAGTCAAGCTCAACGACCCTGATATTGCCTAGTGTTGTTCCATAGTAACTTTGGAAAGTAGCTCTACTCATTATCCAGTCCATTTAAGTGTTGAAAAAGGATTCGAGAACAGTCTTGCTTCACTCCTGAGTTAATGGTCACAAAGAGAAGATCACATCAATTCGAAAATTATATTCATGCTGAATTATCAACAAATGCCATTCCTCTGCCTTGTCAGTTTCGAAATGACAGTAAGCGAATCCTTAGTATTCGAGAGGACGAAATGAAATGCACGAAAAATAGAAAATACTTTTTTATTTTCCATTTCATCTGTACTGGAAAAAAGAAGATAAAACGTTAACTTTTTCTCTTGGATCTTGTTGCCTTCGTTGCGAAAGTCTCATCCGGAAAAAATACAATCACGTGTTGTTCTTTTTAAATGAGAATATCTGTCTGTCTTTAAATGTGTGTGTGTGTGTGTGTGTGTGTGTGTGTGTGTGTGTGTGTGTGTGTCCGAAGTACATCATTCTATTTTTTCTTTTTTCCCTTTTTTGTTCTTTTTCTTTTTTATTCAAGTGCTTGTTTTTACCTCCTGTTTTCGCCGCATTTCTTTCACCGCTGTGGATACCGCACTGCATATTGCCTTTGGGAATTCCGGCTTACTCAGAGGAAATGCGCGCTCTGCTCTTCTCGCTCCCAAATGCTCTTGGGATTTTGAATACTTCGTGTAATCTATTATTTAATGTATTTGTTATATTGTGTAATTTTATTAAATCTAATTCGAGCAAGTTACATAATCTAAAAAAAAAATACGTTGTGCGTAAAAGTGTTAGACTAACTTTTTTGTGGTAAAATGCTACAATTCGATAATATAGAAAATATCTATATAACATTGTGAACCTAATTTGATATATCTAAAAGACAGCAACATCGAACAAATATACTGTTTATACATTTTTTTTTCTATTCCAGTTAAGTTTCATAATTTCTATTTCTTCAAAGGAGAAAAAATATATTTTTTAAGCTCTCATCTTTTGCTTATTAGTCGTCCATCTCAACCACGCGAGATCTTCTTAACTCTATGCCTTTCAAATCTTCTTGTTATGCTTTCGTATCATTTGCTAGAAACACAAACACCTCATCACCATTTTCTTGTTTGTTGTTGTTGTTGTTGTTGTTGTTCTCCGATTTCCTACATTCAAAAATAATCGTTATGATTATTTTTCTTCCATTTTGTTATTCTTTATTGATTTTGTATAACAGAATGCGGTTCTGGTATTTTCATAAAGACTTTTTAAACATTGTTGGTGGTAACAAGGAATATATTTGGTGTAATAAATAGCAATTTTGCATGAATCCACGAATGAATTTCAGTTTCGTGTATGTCTGCCTCGTGCTGTGGGATCGTTCATTCTCAATTCATTCATTTTTACATTCAGTCGTAGCGTTCATTGTGACAAATGTAGAAAATATGAATGAATATTTCTTGGCACTGTGAAAATATTACTTAAGATTTATACATTCTTCTTACATTCAGTCATACTGTATTCATTGTTGCAAATGTAGAACATATGTGAATGAGAATGAGTATCTCTTGCACTATGAAAATATTCATATTTTCTCTTACATTAATTCATACTATGTTCATTGCGATAAATGCAGAAAATATGAATGAGAATGAATATCTGAAAATATTCATTCTCGTCCATACTCCCTTTTACATTCATTCATAACGTGTTCATTGCGACAAATATGAATGAATGAGAATGAGTTTTGCACTATGAAGTTCTTTTTGGTACATTCACGCAATTCCTATTTTCGCGTACACACTCATCCCTCTTACCAAAGATTAAGAGGATATTTAAAAAAGAGAAATCTGCAATTCACCCTAATACCTCTTTTGCGAAAGATTTGGCACTTTATTTTCATCACGATTCGCGAGTAAATATTGGGAAAGAAGGAGAGAGAACATTATACCATCTTGACTTAGGAAAGGAACGTGCGAGGGGAGGCTTGTGCAAATACTTTCAGAGGAGGAATTTCGCGAGGGTGAATCATACCCCGAGGAAAAGTTGAACAGCTGTAAGTTTAAAAGCTTTAGGTAACGAGATGTTTGTAATAAATCGAGATTGGAAATGTGATTTTAAAATGATGATGAGAAAGGAAAGTTGTTGGGAAATCTGAACGTTTTTTATTGGAATGTTTGTGTTGCAGTGGCACAATTACATCTTTTAGAGGGATACAACAGCGAGGTTTTGCAGAAACATTTGATTTCATTTACGTCGCAGCGCAAGTCCACTTACGTTTTCAATTTCTATACGAAACTGTCTTACATAAAAATAATTAATAGATAAAAACAAGAACAGACTTATTTTCTTAAATAGACACGATTCAAAGGGTTTCAGTAATTAAAAAATAGGGTAAATTATATGTAACATACTTTGATGAAAATCTGCGTAGATTTCCATTCCAGTATTTCAGACGAATGAGAAAAGAAATCCAATTTCATCCAGTTTTAAACTAGATTAACTCAAACTAGGTCATGCACACATACAGACACACACACAAACAACTATACGAAATACGAGATTTTTGTACTTAAAGTTAACTAGTTTAACCTAAAAGTAGGTCACCTGACTCCATTACAGAAAACATTTTCACCTTAACCAAGTCAGGAATTCCGCTGCCAACACACTGAAATCTTATTTTATTTCTCACCAAACTCTGTCCTCGGAATCTCCAATCTCTGTCATAACACGTGTATATTGAGTGTGTGTGTGTGTGTGTGTGTGTGTGTGTGTGTGTGTGTGTGTGTGTGTGTGTTGTGTGTGTGTGTGTGTGTGTGTGTGTGTGTGCGTGTGTGCGTGTGCGTGCGTGCGTGTGTGTGTGCGTCTTACCATATGAAGTCACATTTACTGAAGCAAAAAATGTGTATGTGTTAAATTCATACAAACGTCACTTTATATATCATTTTCTTTACTTATTAACATAAAACTTATCAACATTGACAAACATGTGTATGGATTTTATGCATAGTAGACTTAGACGACGACAACTCCATGGGTAGTGAGGTTTAAAGATAAAAATACCAATTACTAATTAGGCGAAATTTCACAAACTTTTTCCT
>NW_020871052.1:223064-228064 GCF_003789085.1 Penaeus vannamei
CTCTTTTCCATATTTCATTGCATGACTAATCACCTTTATACCTCTGTAGTTGCTGTATCTTTGCGCATCACCCTTGTTCTTGGAATTAGGAACCAACCCACTTTTTCTCCACTCTTCCGGCATCTTTTCACCTCCAAGGAGATGATTGTTAAACGATCTGGTAAGCCATGCCACTGCCAACTCTTCCAAGCTCCTCCACGTTAAACAGCTATGCTATCTGGGCCTACTGCCTTACCACCCTCCATGCTCTCCATGCCTGCCTCACTTCCTCCCTGCTGATCTCTCGCACTGCCCGGTCAACTATCTCCATCTCTTCCCACCGTCTCTCCCTCACGTTTTCTTTATTCATTAGCTCTTCGAAATACTCCTTCCACCTTCTTAATACATTCTCCTCACTTGTCAGTATATTCCCTTCTGCATCCTTTACCATTCTAACATGCTATCCCGCCCAGCAATGTCTCTCTGCCTGGCCAGTCGGTAAAGGTCGTTTTCCCCTTCCCTATTATTCAACCTCACATACAGTCATATGCCTTTTCATTTGCCTTAGCCACCTCCTCCTTTGCCGAAATCCGCATCTTCTAATACTCTTGATTGCTCTCCGTCCCCTTTATCCAAATTCTTTCTCTTCCTATGTATGCTCTCCTATACTTCCTCATTCCACCGCTAAGTCTCCTTGTCCTCCTCCTTACGCCCTGATGTCACCCCAAGTACCTTCTTTGCTTCCTCCCTCGCCACTTCTGAGACGGCTGCTCCTCTGTCCTCTTCACCCAAAGCCTGGCTCACCTCCTCTGAATTTTCTTTTGTCGTCCTCCTCATCTAGTTTCCAAATTTATTCCTCTTTATATTTATCATTATTATTATTAATTTCATTTCATCTCTCGTATACTGGTTATATACATTTCCTCGCCATATATAAATAGATAGATATATAGACAGATAGATGGAAAGATAATCAAATTCAATATCTGTACTTATATATTTATATATTCTCTCTCTCTAGAGAGAGAGAGAGAGAGAGATTACAGTATATACTATATACATATATACATATATATACATATATATATATATATATATATATATATATATATACATATATATATATAAATAAATTTATATATTATATATATATATATATATATATATATAAATATAAATAATATATATATATAAAGAATATATATATATATATATATATATATATATATATATATATTCTTTATATATATATATATATATATATATATATTATATATATATATATATATATATATATATATATATATTATATATATATATATATATATATATATATTATATATATATTATATATATATATATATATATATATATATATATATATATATATATATAGAGAGAGAGAGAGAGAGAGAGAGAGAGAGAGAGAGAGAGAGAGAGAGAGAGAGAGAGAGAGAGAGAGAGAGAGAGAGAGAGAGAGAAGAGAGAGAGAGAGAGAGAGAGAGAGAGAAGAGAGAGAGAGAGATACATATATATATATATATATATTAATATATATATATATATATATATATATATATATATATATATATATATATATTATATATATATAAAAATATATATATATATATATATATTATATATATATATATATATATATATATTATATATATATACATATATATATATATATATATATATATATATATATATATATATATATATATATATATATATATATATATATATATATATATATATATATATATATATATATATATATATATATACACACATATATATGTGTTATCTATATGTGTGATGTGTGTGTATATATATCATATATGTGTATGTGTGTGTCTGAGTCTGCATGTGCATTTATATTTGTATACGTTTTTCTCTTCCTCTTTTTCCCTTTTTGGGGGATTGTTGCTTTTTGAAAGAGGCAGAGAGAGTGGATGTGAATGACAGTTGCTAAATATTCAATAACCTGCGTAACATGTTCAATTTTCATTTCCAGTCCGAAATCTGTTTGCTTTGTCCATTGCAACAAAAAATCATGAAAGATTGATACTTTTCACCTGAAAACAACGGGATATATATTTGCATGATGGCAACAACAGCTATAAATGTCACAGACTAGATAATGACGATAAAATGAATGATAAATATGTCAATGAAGGTGATGATCTTGAGAATTATATTAACGATAAAGAATATAATCATAAGTATGATGATAGTAATGGCGATAATGATTAAGATTATGATCCATTTTTTTCTCTCTCTCTCTTTGTTATTTTTTTCTTCTTATCCTTCTTCCCTTTTCCTATGCATTTGTCGTATTTTCATCCTTTCTCTGTCTTTCTCTCCGTTCTTTTCCTTTCTTTTATTCTTTTTGGTTTCATAATCTTTTGTTTTACTATGCCCGCGCTTGTTTTGTTAATGGCTATAAAAGCACTGGAATTCTCCGTTAAGGCTTATTAGAAATGGTTTGTTTGTTTCATTTATAGAATTCTGAAAACGTGACAGCATAACGTTTGTCAAATGTATTTTCCTTTTCTGTTTATTTTTTTTTACTTTTAATTAGTGATTTTTATATAATGTCTAATTGATTTTTATTACTTCCCCCTCCCCTTTTATTTCACTATTATTGGTTTATCAAATAATGCTAAATATGCTCTTTGAAAGGCTATGAGAATATTCCCTTTTCACTCGAAAATGCCAATTGCCAGAAAGGTATTTTCTTTTATAAAAGGTATGTTAAGTTATGAGGACCTGGCATTTGATTTTTACGAAAAGAGGGAGTCGATTTTAAGATTTTTTTCAGTTTGTGTGGGGGGGGGGAGTAAATCTATGATGCTGTTTTTACACAATGTCCACAGAGATCTCGACTTTTTTTTAAAGAGCGTCATTCGATTTTTAGAATTATACTTTCTGCTGTTTTTTTCTGAGGGGAGAGGAAGCTATATTTTTTCTTTTGTATTTCATACACTGTTTACTGAGAACTCGACTGTATTTTATACATTTTTCCATAATAGAGTTTTAATTATAGTATTTTTTTTATTTACGAAACAGAATCATTGACAGAGACAAAGAGGGACAGAGAGAGAGAGAGAGAGAGAGAGAGAGAGAGAGAGAGAGAGAGAGAGAGAGAGAGAGAGAGCCGACATGCAGACAGACAGAGACAGAGAGGGACATAGAGCGAGAAAGAGAGGTGAGAAAGAGAAAGAAAATGAGAGAGTATGTCAGTGATTGAGAGAGGGAGAGAAAGAGGAGGAACGCTTCGCATTTATAAATGACAGTGTTAAAAAGAATAACACCACGATGATATTGATAGTAGTAATAATCTTTATTCATACATATTTCAGTAAAAACATTGAAAAAAATATATCACACATATCCTCAACAAATTCATAGTTATCAGTCAGTGATTAATCTTTTTCCAGCTAATCCTTACTATTAAACGCGTTGCTAAAATGATAATGCATTTGACGGCATCTGTAATAAATAAGCAGGGAAATTATTCTGCTGATAAACTGATATAACAAGCATATTTTTTTTATGTCATGCCTCACACACATGTACATTCAGGAACAGACAGACAAAAGTTAAACTTGCAAAGCGAGGAAATACGTATATATAGATATAGATATAGATTATATAACTACCTTTCTATCTAACTACTTACATATCTATTTATACACACACTCACAGGCATACACGCACACATATATATGTGTGTGTGTCTTTTCATTCCTAAATGTAAATATTGATATTTAGATAGGCAGATATAAAGATACAGATACGGACAAGCAAACATCTAAACAAGAATCATCAGCTACCTGCTCCCCCCCCCCCCCCCATTCCATTAACGAAGGAAAAAGGACACAACATGACACAGAATTTCCCGTAAACACATTCCCTGAGCCCTAATGTTTACCTTTGTCAGTCACGTGACCCGTAAGTACCCACCAAGTCACGTGATGACAGGCCCTTGGCACGCGACACGATTCGCTGTCCTCGCCCCTGACACATGCCTTGTGATGTGGATATGACACCCCTTTATGCTGACTTTGGTCCTAAAGCATCGAGGGAAGTGTGGAGTGGATATGACACTTAACCTAACGCCTAAAGGTAGATATGGATATGACACCTTTCCACATTGACCTTTTCCTAATGGGGTTTGGAGATGACCTCTTTTCACACTGTCGAGGGAAATATGACTTTTCACACTGACCTTTTCCTAACACCTCGAGGGGGTTTGACCTTTTCACACTGACCTCGAGGGAAATGGATGGACATGACCTTACGACTAAAGGTAGATATGGATATGACACCTTTCCACACTGACCTTTTCCTAACGCCTCGAGGGAAATGGAGTTTGGATATGACCTCTTTTCACACTGACCTTTCTCCTAACTCATTCATGGAAATATACACTGAAAAGGACATCCACTCACACTGAAATCATTATTATTTTTATTAAATTATTATTATTATTAAATTATCACGCTTGATACGATCCTCTTCGACACGACCTTTTGTCCCAAAGAGTGAACATGGCCTCAAGATATCAATTGGATACGTCACCCTTTTAAACTGACCCTTGCGAAGCCTTTATTACCCATGTTGGGGATGTGGGTATTCTCTGGGTTATGGTGTATATGCAAGTGTTGATCCTATGTTTGATGTCGGATTCTGTTTACCTAAAACATCACGAATGCGGGGAGATCATCCTCAACAGCTGTTACCTCCGCAAACGAAATGCAAAATCCGAAGAGTCCAAAAAGACGTTAACTCTTTGTATGTCTGGAGATCACAGAGCGAATCTGTCTGCGCATCCCGGGATCTGTAAGCATCTGCCTCAATATCTATCTATTTATATAATCTGTCTATCTACTTATCTATTTATCTGTCTATCTAATCTATCTATCTATCTATGAATGGAAAAACATAAAGGCACGTTTCTTTTTTTTATTAATATAATCATATTCATAATTTTAACAATCAAATATCACGCG
>NW_020871052.1:250132-252632 GCF_003789085.1 Penaeus vannamei
TGTACTTCTGTGGTTTGTGTGTTGTGTATTATGTTCACGAGGATGATTATATGTGTAATTTGTGTGTGTACATGTGTCTGTGTTTATGTATAACCATACACATATACACAATCCACATTAAACCACACAAACAACACACACAAGAAACACATTCATTCACACATGGCAGACAGACAACACGAAAAAAACGCACATACAATATACAAAAATCTTTTTACGACAAAACGCTTTAGCAAAATCCGCCCTTTGGCAGGCTATGTCGAGTCACAAGTCGACCAAACGCAAGCATGAGGGCGAGGACGAGTCAAAGAAGAGGCAGAAGACTGAGGGGGGACAGCTATGCGAGTCACAATCGACCAACGCAAGCATGAGGCGAGGACGAGTCAAAGAAGAGGCAGAAGACTGAGGGGGACAGGCTAGATGTCGAGTCCAAAAGTCACCAACGGCAAGCATGAGGGCGAGGACGAGTCAATAGAAAGAGGCAGAAGACTGATGGGGGGGACAGGCTATGTCGAGTCACAAGTCGACAAAGCGCAAGCATGAGGGCGAGGACGAGTCAAAGAAGAGGCAGAAGACTGACGGGGGGACAGGCTATGTCGAGTCACATTGCGACCAAGCCCAAGCATGAGGCGCGAGACGATCAAAGAAGAGGCAGAAGACTGAGGGGGGACAGGCTATGTCGAGTCACATGTCGACCAAGCGCAAGCATGAGGGCGAGGTCGAGTCATAGAAGAGGCAGAAGACTGAGGGGGGACCACGGCTATGTCGATTTCACAGTCGACCAAGCCTCGCAAGCATGAGGGCGAGACGAGTTCATAAAGAAGAGGCTAGAAGACTGTACGGGGACAGGGCTTAATGTCGAGTCAACAAGTCGACCAAGCCTCGGCAAGCATGAGGTGCGAGGACGAGTTCAAAGAAGAGGCAGAGACTGGACGGGGGATGCAGGGACCTATGTTCGAGACACATGTCGTACCAAGTCCCAAAGCTTATATAGAGTGACTAGAGGATCGAGATCTAAAAGATAAGATATCGGTATATACAGTAAGAACTGTATAGGGTGGAGTAACCAGGGCTAAGTATATATATCGAGTCATCAAATGTCCACCAAGGCAAGCAATGACATAGGGAGCGAGTACGAGTCAAATATAGAAAGATAGCTCAAGAAATAGGACTGTTAAGGTGAATGGACTGTACGTAGGCCTTATGTTCGAGTCTATGTCGGACAAGCGCCCAGCGTTGGTGCTAATGGGCGAGATATTGTCAAAAGAGAGGCAGAAGGGGACTTGAGGGTCGGGGGACAGGCTTAGTATGTCCGAGTCACCATGTTCCGAATCAAAGAACGCAAGCTATGAGGCGAGGACGAGTCAAAGAAGAGGCAAGAAGACTGAGGCGGGACAGTCTATGTCGAGTCACATGTCGATCAAGCCCAAGCATGAGGGCGAGGACGAGTCAAAGAAGAGGCAGAAGACTGAGGGGGACAGGCTTATGTCGAGTCACATGTCGCAAGCGCAAGCATGAGGGCGAGGACGAGTCAAAGAAGACAGAAAGACTGACGGGGGACAGGCTATGTCAGTCACATGTCGACCAAGCGCAAGCATGAGGGCGAGGACGAGTCAAAGAAGAGCAAAGACTGAGGGGACAGGCTATGTCGAGTCACATGTCGACCAAGCCCAAGCATGAGGGCGAGGACGAGTCAAAGAAGAGGCAGAAGACTGAGGGGGACAGGCTATGTCGAGTCACATGTCGACCAAGCGCAAGCATGAGGCGAGGACGAGTCAAAGAAGAGGCAGAAGACTGAGGGGGGACAGGCTATGTCGAGTCACATGTCGATCAAGCGCAAGCATGAGGGCGAGGACGAGTCAAGAAAGAGCAGAAGACTGACGGGGACAGGCTATGTCGAGCCACATGTCGACCAAGCCCAAGCATGAGGGCGAGGACGAGTCAAAGAAGAGGCAGAAGACTGAGGGGGGACAGGCTATGTCGAGTCACATGTCGACCAAGCGCAAGCATGAGGGCGAGGACGAGTCAAAGAAGAGGCAGAAGACTGAGGGGGGACAGGCTATGTCGAGTCACATGTCGACCAAGCGCAAGCATGAGGGCGAGGACGAGTCAAAGAAGAGGCAGAAGACTGACGGGGGACAGGCTATGTCGAGCCACATGTCGATCAAGCGCAAGCATGAGGGCGAGGACGAGTCAAAGAAGAGGCAGAAGACAAAGGAGGCACAACAACCTGCCAACGCATCAGGGACTCACGGGGAGGCAAAGTTCGAGGAGACGAGAGCCGTCGAGAGTCCTAAGAACGCAGGTCTTCCTCGAGAGTGCACTCGGGAATTCTATGTTGAAGTTCTGTCGAAGCTCGAGTCATCGACGGCAAAAATTCCGACCGAGGAGGAGGCTCGCGACGTGGACCTGTTCTGTAAGGGACAGCAGCTGCCCATCCTGTCTCTAGAAAAGATCATGCTGTATTTAAATAAGGGTCCCCAATACTTAAAGGCGTTGA
>NW_020871052.1:273196-283196 GCF_003789085.1 Penaeus vannamei
TCACCATTGTAATAAGTATTCCCATTATCATTACCATCATCCCCATCATTATCATTAGCCTCACTGTCCTCATTATTAGTATTTTTATTGCTATCCTTACCATAATTATTTCATTCTAACCACCACATAACCTGTCATAACCTGTCATAACCTGTCATAACCGGAAATATATTTCCAAGCACATAATTAACAGGATATCAGTTAGCATACACATTAACAGCCAACTACAGGTCAAGAGGGAAATATATGTCATAAACTTGCATGTGTCATACATGTGTCAGGTGTCAGACTGGCCATGTAACCCGGACACAATCAGGGTGACACAAATTGACACATAAACATTGCTGGTAGTGTGTCTTGTCTTATCAAAATCCAATGCTGTTATCTTGTTTTGTTTTATCTTTAACCATTTTTTTTATCAAGCTGGACAGGTCAAAGGTCACGAATAGCTCCGCATCCTGTTGTCAAATTGAGAGCTTGTGTCAAAAGCAAGAGTAGTGTCAGAGTCATATGACACGTGACACCTCCCGACGCCGTCATATATCCACAATGTGTTTTGCGATAGACCACTCCAGATGCTTGGCTTAAGTGGTCGTCGATCTCTCTCGTCGTCTCTCTTCTCTCTCTCTCTCTCTCCTCTCTCTCTCTCTCTCTCTCTCTCTCTCTCTCTCTCTCTCTCTCTCTCTCTCTCTCTCTCTCTCTCTCTCTCTCTCTCTCTCTCTCTCTCTCTCTCTCTCTCTCTCTCTCTCTCTCTCTCTCTCTCTCTCTCTCTCTCTCTCTCTCTCTCTCTCTCTCTCTCTCTCTCTCTCTCTCTCTCTCTCTCCTCTCTCTCTCTCTCTCTCTCTCTCTCTCTCTCTCTCTCTCTCTCTCTCTCTCTCTCTCTCTCTCTCTCTCTCTCTCTCTTCTCTCTCTCTCTCTCTCTCTCTCTCTCTCTCTCTCTCTCTCTCTCTCTCTCTCTCTCTTCTCTCTCTCTCTCTCTCTCTCTCTCTCTCTCTCTCTCTCTCTCTCTCTCTCTCTCTCTCTCTCTCTCTCTCTCTCTCTCTCTCTCTCTCTCTCCTCTCTCTCTCTCTCTCTCTCTCTCTCTCTCTCTCTCTCTCTCTCTCTCTCTCTCTCTCTCTCTCTCTCTCTCTCTCTCTCTCTCTCTCTCTATCTATCTATCTATCTATCTATCTATCTATCTTCTCTTCTCTCTCTTCTCTCTCTCTCTCTCTCTCTCTCTCTCTTCTCTCTCTCTCTCTCTCTCTCTCTCTCTCTTCTCTCTCTCTCTCTCTCTCTCTCTCTCTCTCTCTCTCTCTCTCTCTCTCTCTCTCTCTCTCTCTCTCTCTCTCTCTCTCTCTCTCTCCCTCCCTCCCTCCCTCCTCATCTTTCTTCCTCTCCGGTCTTCTTTCTCCCTCTGTAACCCTCTCTCTTCCGCTCTCCCTCTGCCCTCTCTCTCGGCCCCCCTGAGCTGCTCTAGTGCCGCCATTGGCACCATATGGCGGCACTCCCTGGCCCGTCTCCTTATCCTCTGATCCCTCGGCTGTTTAGTCTAATCCCCTGAGTGTGAATTTCTCGTATTCAAATAATTTACGGCTTTTATGTTCTCCATTTCTCTCCTTCTCTTTATTCTCTCTCTATTCATTTCCTTCTCTTTCGTATTTCTATTTCTTTCTATTTTTTTCTTCTCTTCATTTTGCGTATGTTCTTCCTTTCTTTTATTAAGCTCTTCTTCCTATCTATAGATTTCTTATTTTCTTCTGCACATGTTCTTCGTTCTCCTCTTTTCTTCTTCCTCCACTTCTCTTCTTCCTTAATCAATGTTTCTTTCTTCTTCTCTGCCTCATCGCTATCATTCCCTTTCTCCATTTTCTTTTTATATATCCTCTTTCTGCTACTCTATTTTTTCTCTCTGCACCTTCTTCCTATCTGAACCTTTTTCTTCTTCGTCCTCTTTCTCCCTCTCCTCTTTAATGCACTGTCTCATAATGATTATGTTCTTCTTCCTCTTCATCATCGTCATTTCCCTTTTTCCTCTACCATATCATGACCATCAATATCTTTTTCCTCATCACCATCATTTCATCAATCGTCATATCATCGTCATCATCATCATCATCATCATCATCTCATCTCTCTCTCTCTCCTCCTCCTCCCCTCCTCCTCCTCCTGCTCCTGCTCCTCTCCTCCTCCTCCTCTCCTCTTCCTCACCACCATCCCTCCTCCTCTTCTTCCTCCTCCTCCTCCTCCTCCTCCTCTTCCTCTCCTCCTCCTCCCACCACCACCACCCTCCTCCTCCCCTCCTCCTCCTCCTCTCCTCCACCACCACCTCCTCCTCCTCTTCCTCCACCACCACCTCTCCTCCTCTTCCTCCACCACCACCTCCTCCTCCTCTTCTTCTTCTCCTCCTCCTTCCCCTCTTCCTTCTTCCTCCTCTAGCTCCACCTCACCACCACCTCCTCCTCCTCTTCCTCCACCACCACTCCTCCTCCTCCTCCTCCTCCTCTTCCTCCACCACCACCTCCTCCCCTCTTCTTCTTACTCCTCCTCCTCCTCCTCCTCCCTCCTCCTCTTCCCCCTCCTCCTCCTTCCTCCTCCTCCTCCTCCTCCTCCTCTCCTCCTCTCTCCTCCTCCTCTTCCTCCTCCTCCTCTTCATCCACCACCAACACACGACCACACACCTCCTTCTCCTCCTCCTCCAACTCCCCTGAGAAAGCATAGGTGGCACCAGGTGGCACTCTGAAGTTGGCACTCGTCCAGGTCTCTGTCTTTTTAATCTCTTAAACGATTTTACGCAGAAAGTAAAAACAGTTTTCATAGGAATTGGAACTTTCTTACTTCTCGTTTTTCTCTCATTGACAATATTGATCTTATTTTGAGTGTGTGGAGGGGGGGGGGGGTTGTGGTAGTGTGTGTGTGTGTGTGTGTGTGTGTGTGTGTGTGTGTGTGTGTGTGTTGTGTGTGTGTGTGTGTGTGTGTGTGTGTGTGTGTGTGTGTGTGTGTGTGTGTGTGTGTGTGTGTGTGTGTGTATATGTAGCAATTCTAAATATGCATCCATAATATCACTAAATAAAACTCAAACTTACTACCAATTAACCAACAGCCACCCAAGTCATTCAAACAACTCGTTATACCTCATTTGAACTAACAAGGTATAACATAAACCGACCTACTTTGGCATATCTCATACCTAGTCAGTATTATTGCACCTAAGCTGACTCACAGTGAAACCCATTTATAGGAGAATAACTTGAGCCTAACATAGGATAACAGATATCAAAATTATAATATATATAAAAAATTTGGACACATATCAAAATTGAAATAAAAAATTAAAATATATGTTACAATTAAAAAATATTAACGAAACTAACAAAATAGAAATAATAGTAACAAGTGATGATAATAATATTAGTAGTGCTAATAATGATATAAAAGTTGATGAGGATAATGATGATAGTAATGATAATGATTATGATAATAAAAAATGATAATATTAAAAAACAACATCAGTAATAATAATGATAACAATAACTAATATAGCGATGATAATGATATCAAAATAATCATGATAGTGATAATGATAGTAACAATGATGATTGATAATAATAATAATAATAATGATAATAATAACAATAATAATAATATTGATGGTAATGATAATGATAATAAGGATTATCATAATAATGATAATGATAGTAATAAAATGATGATGATTAATATATTAATAATAATAATAATAATAATAATAATAATAATAATAATAATAATAGTAATAATAGTAATAATAATAATATTATCATCATTGATAATGATAACAATAATAATGATAATAATAACAATAATAGCAATAGTAATAACTACAACAATAATGATAATGATAATAACAATAATAATAATAATAATAATAATAATAGTAATAACAACAACAACAATAATGATACTAATAACAATAACAAATACATAAATACATCGAAAAAATCATAATTATTTACAGAAGCAGAACGACCGAAATGCCTCCTACTGAGCAATCGTCAAGAAGGAAATTAGCACTTGACTTTATCCAACACAAGCCACCGCACGGGCCTCAGCACGCGTGACGTCATCGGCTGAAAAAATGCAAATGATTTCGAGTTTTTTTTGTGTGTAGGGGGGGGGTAGTGGTAGGGGGAGGGGGTTAAAGGAAAAGGAATTTTGATGATGATGATGATGCTGGTGATTAATGATGATGCGGATAGTAAGGATGGTAAGGGTGATGATAAGTGATGATGGTTATAGTAATAATTTAAGTAATGATTGTAAGATAATCATAATGATGACAATAGTAGTAGTAGTAGTAGTAGTAGTAATGATAATGATAATAATGATGATAACGATAATGATAGTAACAACAACAATAATAGTAATAGTGAAAATGATAACAATGATAATAACAATGATACTGACAGCCATGATGATAATGATGATAATCCGTGATAATGATAGTGAATCTGTAATAATGATAACAACAAATAAAAATAATATATAATGATGATAGATAATAGTAATGATGATAATAATGGTAAATATGAAGAAAATATAATAGTAACAACAGCAGATATAATAATAATGATAGTAGTGGAATGATAAAGATTATAACAACGATAATGATAATACTACTAATCATGATAATGATAATAGAAAAACTACTAATACTACTGTTATTACTACTACTTCTACAAATAATGATGGCGATGATGATGATGAGTACACGAGGAAGGAGAAAAATAAGAAAGAAAATAAAGAAAAAAATATAATAAAAAAAAATAACAATAATACTGATAACGACAATTACAACCCCGACTAAGCCCCGCCCACTCGCCCCTCCCTCCTTTTGAACAGACACTCGTGACCTCCTGATAATACCTCCCCCCCCCACCCCCACCCCTGTTCCTTATCCCCTCTTACTCTGCCTCTGTGACCCCCCCCCCCCTCTCTCTCCCTCTCCCTGAGACTCACCAACACCAAGATAAGGAGTCGATAGACAACTCCCCTCCCCTCCTTCACTTCCCCCTATCTTGTTCTTCCTTCCTCCCTTTCTCCTATTTATTCCTTCCTCCCTTTTTCTTCCAGCTCCCTCCCCTCTCCTTTCTCCCCTCTTCCCTCTCTCCTTTCCCCTCCTCCCCTCCTCTCTCCTTCTCCCCTCCCCTCCCCTCCCCTTCCCTCTCCCTCCCCCTTTCCCCTCCCTTCTCCCCCTCTCCCCTCTTCCCTCTCCCACCAGCAACGACGTAGGGAGAAAGGTGTTAGCAGATGCCTTCTTAGGCCGATAAATAAGCTATTACCCCCCCTCCCCCTGACCCACTATCGCTCTCTGACCCCACTCCCTCTCCCTCCCCCGCCCCCTCACTCCCATCCTTCTTCCTATCCTCCTAACACCGCCATCCTTTTAACTACCCTTAAACCTACCCTTTCAACCCTCCCTCTTCCCACCTACCTTCCATCCCTTGCACACCCATACATATACTATATGTGTGTTATGTGTGTGTGTGTTGTTGTGTGTGTGTGTGTTGTGTGTGTGTGTGTGTATATATATATATATATATATACTTACAAGGCATAAGAAAAAGAGCCAATGTAGCAAAAGAAAAGATGTTATCAAAATAAGCTTTTTATTTAATCAAACAAATATTCCAGATACAAATGGACAACAAGCATATTTCTTTCTTGTAATCTTTCTCCCATACATCATTCTAAATATAAGCAGGAACCATGTCAAACTAATTAAACAAACAAGCGTCAATAACCACAGCTATTTTTTTTCTTTCCATAATTTTCTGCCGCTGCTGGCGCCCTCCATTTCAAGAACGAGCTTAAAATTGTTTACGCTCGGTATCGCCATTGTTTATATGACGTCGAAAGCAGAAGACGATAGCAATGCGCACCGCTTGAGAAATGATAATTGTATTTCAAACATGTTAGAAAGTATTTGGAAATGAGCAAATGGTGTTTATAAGAACGTATATTAGAATAATGATAGTAAAGGAAAACAAATTAGAAGGAAAAAAACAATTGGAAAAGGTTGGGTAGTCGAAGAAATGAGAAAACAAAGAGTTGACTGTAAAAAAAAGAAGAGAAAAGCTTTCACACGCACATACACACTCTCACACTCACACATAACGTACATATATATATATATATATATATATATATATATATATATATATATATATATATATATATATATATATATATATATATATATATATATATATATATATATATATATATATATATATATAAGACATATGTAGATCTACTAGGATTCATTGATAGAATTATAAACCCTAATTCTTATTTCCATTTCACACTACGATATAAAGTTTCAACCCGAAATCATTAAAAATTAATGATGAGACACCTGTATAATTAGATCAAAATCTCAAGATGTAAGGACAGTTGTGTGTGAGGAATTGATTAATGAATCAACAACAGAAAGAAGTTACAGCTGTGTCCCAAAACCAATCCATAGATCTACAAATTGCATATCCACCAAAGGAAAATTAGATAACAAGTAACTTATCACTCGGATATAAGAAACTACCCCTCCCCTCCCCCTCTCCCTCCCCTCCTCCCCCTCCCCCCCCCCCCTTGGCATGGGAGACAGTGAAAATTTTCGTCTTTTCTTGTTAATCTAGCTGTAATTAACTTCCTCCGGTGCCAATAACTGATCTTAAACTCCCGGGGATCAAAGAAGAGTCAAGGCAATTTACAGAACGCAGGTGATCGACGGAGAATCTCAACTTACAATTGCGTTTATGTATTGCTGTTTCCAAGTACAAACTTTTTTTTTCTCTTCCTTTAGTTACAGTAGTTAAATAGATTAATAAAGATCTAAATGAAGTATAACATCAATCACTGAAGGGCAGATATGCTTTTCAATTGAAAGATAGAATGAGATATAAGAAAATGGAAAATAAAAAATGTGTTATCAAGGGAAGCACAAAAGCAATGTCAATAGATGCACAAGACTTAATAATTGAGTACGAAAATGGGTGTATGTAAAACAGAGTCAGGGTTGACCAGCTGTCTGGACCGTTATCACTATTATCATTATTATCATTCTTACTATCATAATTATCATTACCATTCTTATTATTGTTATCATTAGTGTCATAATCATTACAGTTATTAATTTTGCTATCATTGTTATCATGAATATTATTATTATAATTATTAGCATTATTATAATTATTATTATTACTATTATCATCATTATCATCGCTGTAAAAAAATTTTGTTAGTCATCCTTTCTCTTATCACTGCTTATCATTATTATTATTATCATAACTATTGTTATTATTATCACTATTGCTATTATCAATATTATCATTATCATTATCGTTTTATTATCATTATCAATATTATAATAATGACTATGATCATTATTATAATCATCATCACCATCATCATCATGATCATCATCATTTTCATTATCTATTTGTCTATTTTCTTTTTCTTTTCTGTATTTTTTTTTTTTTTTTTTTTTTGTGTGTGTGTGTGTGTGTTTCAGTTCATCTATCTATTTGGCTAATGTCTATCTATCTATCTATCTACTTACTTATCTATCTTTCTATCTTTCTGTCAATATATCAATCTACCTATTTTTCTGTCTATCAATATATCTATCTAATTAGCTATCTATCTATCTATCTATTCTTCTATCTATCTATCTCTCTTTTTATCTGTCTATCTATCTATCTATCTATCTATATCTATCCATCTATCTATCTATCTATCTATCTATCTATCTATCTATCTATCTATCTATCTATCTATCTATCTATCTATCTATCTATCTATCTATCTATCTATCTATCTATCTATCTATCTATCTATCTATCTATCTATCTATCTATCTATCTATATCTATCTATCTATCTATCTATCTATCTACTATATACCAATCAATCTATCTTACTCTCTCCCTCTTTCTCCCCATATCTCATTATCTCTCCGGCTCCTCATCTCTCCCCAAATGAACCTAATATCAGAAGATGGTTCATTAAAATCGGCTTTATGGAAAATTAAGAAGGTAGGGTTTCATGCGCTCGAAGGGGCGAACTCAGGGGCGCTCTGCACAGGGTCTGTAAGCCGATCTTTTTTATTTGTACGTATATATGACAGTGTGTGTGTGTGTGTGAGGTAGGGGATGTGTGTGCGTGTGTGTGTGTGTGTGTGTGTGTGTATATATATATATATATTATATTATATATATATATATATATATATATATATATATATATATATATATATATATAATATATATATATATATATATATATATATATATATATATATATATAATACATTATATATATATGTATAAATAGATAGATAGGTAGATAGATAGATTACGTAGACATATAGATAGATAGATAGATATGCATATATATATATATATATATATATATATATTATATATATAATATATAATATATATATATATATATATATATATATATAGATATATATATATATATATATATATATATATATATATATATATATATATATATATATATATATATATATATATATATATATATATACCATATATATATATATATATATATATATATATATATATAATATATATATATATATATATGAATATATATGCATTTATGTATACATATCTGTATATATTACAAATCCATCTATGCCTTCAACCTGCAAAAACTATTTATACATCTCTTTCTATTACAGCTTCAAATGCATTCAAAGCTTTTATCTCCGACCAAATAATTTACCATTTACCAAAGCTATCAACACTTGCATTTATATTTCCTGTAACAACAAGCTTTGCATTTTCAATCTACAACATTCGTATTTTTTAAACCACAGCTACGACACAAATTTACATCTTCCACCTACAACAACAATCTCAGTTTCACTTATTAATAACTACATTTACGTAATAAACCTTCAACAACATTCACAATTTCAGTCTACAACATTTATATCTTCTATCTACTAAATTCGCGATTTCAATCTACAACTCCGTTTACAGATTCCATCTACAACATCTGTGGCTTCAATCCACAACAACACATATCTTCTACCTACAAAATTGGCAGTGTAGATCTACTAAAACATTTGCATAATCCACCTACAACAAAATTCGCAATTTCAGTCTACAACTACAAGTACACACTCTACCTACAACACAACCAATTTCACATATCATACACCTTACACCCCCCCCCCCTTCATGGGATTTCTACCTACTCGGAAAATGGTCAGAGAAGCACCGCCACTCGTAGAGAAGATAATAGACGTTGTGGCCTATTTTGAAATTGGAACAGGAATATTAAAGTATGTGTCATTGTCTTCTTTTTCACTTCTGTTTGTTTCTCTGTGTTTGTGTTTGTTTGTCTGTCTCTGCTTGTTTGTTAATTTTTTTTTTTGTCTTAATGTTTTTAGTCGGTCTCTCTCTCTCTCTCTCTCTCTCTCTCTCTCTCTCTCTCTCTCTCTCTCTCTCTCTCCTCTCTCTCTCTCTCTTCTCTCTCTCTCTCTCTCTCTCTCTCTCTCCTCTCTCTCTCTTTCTCTTGTGCCCTCTCCCCCTTCTCCCCCTCTCTCTTCAAGGCATTTCCCCTTGCATAACAATATTTTCCCCACACAAGTCGTCTCGATGTCCCCCCGCACGCAGAATCGTGGGAGGTTCTTGTGGCGCCGCATCTGGCTCGTCTCATCAGTGTTCTTGCTGGTGGGGGAAATTACCCTAAACATCGCCACCGCGGGGAGATTGCAGGGGAAATTTTACCACCGACCTGAGTACTTTTTTTTCTCTCTTCTCACTTCCTTTCTTTTACAGTGGGTTTATTAAAATAAAAACAAGGGAAGTGGAAATAGAGAAAAAAGGGAAAGTGAGTGAATGAGTTAGTGAAAGATCAAGCGAAAGAGGAGAGAAAGAGAGAGAGAGATTAAAAGAGGCACAGAGAGAGAGAGAGAGGGAGGGAGGGAGGAGAGAGAGAGAGAGAGATGA
>NW_020871052.1:295696-300696 GCF_003789085.1 Penaeus vannamei
GTATGTTGTATGTATATATATATATATATATATATATATATATATATATATATATATATATGCATTTGTATATATATGTATACATATATATATATATATATATTATGTATATATATATATATATATATATCGTGTGTGTGTGAGTGTGTATGTGTGTGTGAGTGTGTGTATGTGTGAATGTGTGTGTGTGTGGTTTCCGCGATAATCCGTGTGATCTCAGAGTAACGTTAGCGAATAATCATTTGTCAAGGCTGGCCATAATGGTTCAATCTTCAATGCTTAGCCGTTTGATTTCATTCACGAAATCCAATGTGTTAGCAGGTGTATTACTCATCAGTGGTTGGAGGTCGGGCGATTGAGACGGGCAATTTAGCACGATGAAAAGCAAACGTATTAGCTGAGGACATAATGAGCCTGAGAGATGTACCGATCCTGTGAACTTTGAGGGATCCATATGAATATCAAGGTCGAAAGACAGAAACAAGAATGGAATTATATGTGGTTTCGCTGATGGTTTCTTTTTGAGGTCAACCACTATGATATTAACTCTTCCTGTAAGAAAAGAATGCCACTGCCCTCAGAACAAAGCTCAAACACTGTATATATCTTAATTGTATATATCTTATAGCATTGTATATATCTTAATTGTCCTCGATGTAACGCTAGGTATATCAGATCAACTCCAAGATGGTTCAAACATAAGACTACTTGAACATATGGGTAAGTCTGTAAGAAAGAGCCTACCTCTAAGCAGACCTTCTTTTTCTGTTGTCACCCCAGCATTCACACACAGATGACCCTCCCCCCCCTCCCCCTTTCACTCAGAATGACCTCCAAATACATTTAACAGACTCGACCTCCTCATCTCGACCTGCATATCCACAAGATGAAACCCGAACTGAACAACAGTGCGCTGTTGTTTACGGTGTAATTCAATTACTGTAACAAGCACTTCTCACTTGTTCGGTATGTTCACTCCACGTCCCATCCCGTTCCCCTTTTTTACCTGTTTTTACAGATTGAATGGTAGAATATGAGAAATGAGTGCACGGTCAATTACTGTATTCTCACTTATCACTCTTAACGTCCTGTCATAATGATTTTGGCTTTTATTTTTGTTCACCCTCGTTTTAAGATAAATGATAGTGATATAATGAGGATGATATAATCATTATCATTAGCATCATCATTATCATAAAACAAGGATCCTAAAAATTATGATAACAATGATGATGATAATAACATCAATGATAATAATAATAATGATAATGATAGTGATAATAATGGAAATGTTATCAATTATAATAATAAGGATAATTCTAATAATATTCAGAATCATCTTGATAATGAGGATAATGCTGATATTCATTATAATTTTGACAGTAATAATGAATAATGATAATAATATGTAGTATAGTAATGACAGCAGTAATAATAATGATAACGATAATGATGATGACAATAATAATGATGTTTATAAACCTGAAAGCAGAGCATTGCATGTGATATTAACATATATATTAAGAATTAACATATCCCCAATCTCTCCGCCCCTCCCCCCCCCTCCTCCTCCTCTCCTCTTCTCTCTCTCTCTCTCTCTCTCTCTCTCTCTCTCTCTCTCTCTCTCTCTCTCTCTCTCTCTCTCTCTCTCTCTCTTCTCTCTCTCTCTCTCTTTCTCTCTTTGTGTGTGTGTGCCTCTCTCTCTATCTCTTTCTCTTTCATTTATCTGTTGACAATATTTTCCTAGCTAGAAACTTTATCGTTTGTCATCAATTTTATTAAGATTGTATATATATCTTGTGATATGTAATTCTCTTAAAGATAATGATGATGATAGTAATAATGATAATAATAATAATGATAATAATAATAATAATAATAATAATAATAATAATAATAATAATAACAATAATAATTAAAATAATGATAATGATGATGGTAATAATAATAATAATAATAATGATAATAATAATAATAACAACAACAATAATAATAATGATGATGATAACATTGGTGAATGCTGATAATTAGAATATTAACTGATAAAGCATACAACATATACGCTTATACACAGTTCTTATATACATATCACACTGGCATTTACTCTCTTTGGCAATCAAGATACTACGGTATGCTATGTAAATAACAGCGATTCATGGCGGATATAAACATTGGATTCCCGTCCATTCATATTTACTTATTCATAGAACTTTCCGAAATCTTAATGGCAGTTGTACAATATGGCAGACATCATGGCCGGCAATCCTCAGGGGTCGGTACGTTATTCACTGTCGTATGGTACCCTGTCTTTCCTCCCTAGAGAGAGAGAGAGAGAGAGAGAGAGAGAGAGAGAGAGAGAGAGAGAGAGAGAGAGAGAGAGAGAGAGAGAGAGAGAGAGAGAGAGAGAGAGAGAGAGAGAGAGAGAAGTAGAAGAGAGAGAAAGAGAGTAAGAGAGAGAAGTAAGACAGAGAGAGATTAGAATATATAAAACGACCTTAGACCAGTCTTCCTTTCTGCCAAAGTTCTCTAAAAGACAAAACAAACACCAGATCACTGACCCCCATACACAACAAAAAAAAAAAAAAAAAAAACGTACGATGCTAACCGGAAACGAATGGAATAATAAAAAAACAAGAATAATAAAAAAAGAATCTCAGATCCATCATTCAGCCAGAAATGGGAAAGCGGAGAGAAGAGAAGAGGAGGGAGGAGGAGGGTGGGTGGGGTGGGGGTGGGGGGAAGGGGGGGGTCGGCGCTCGACAGTCTGAAAATAACATTGCATACGATTCATGGTAGATTCCACCTTTTGGGATTTGGGTTTACTGGGCAAGGCGAGGGCATCGGAGGCGAGCAGTGATTTTTGTTCATTCATGTATCGTATTTTCATTCATTCATTTGTTTGTTTGTTCACTTAACCCATCACTTTATTGTTAGGAATTTTATTCATTATTATTGCTATTATTATTCTAGTTTGTTACTGTTATGATTTTTATTATCATTATTATTGTTGTTGTTGTTGTTATTGTTGTGTTCATTATTATCATGTTCTCATTATAATTACCATTGTTATTATTATTATTATTATTATTATTATTATTATCATTACTATTATTTTTTATTATTATTATATTATCATTATCTTTTTTTTATCAATTCTATTTTTTGTTATTATAATTATTGTATTATCATGGTAATGTTGTAGAGCCTTTATTTTGTTTATATTCATTTATCCAAAGACTTTGTTATTATTATTATCATTATTATTATTGTCTATTGTTATTGTTATTATCATTTTTGCTTGTTGCTATTATGATCATTATTGCTGTTATGTTATCATTATTGTCATTATCATCATTATCATTAATACCACCGTCATCCTTATCCTTATCCTTATCATTATCATTAGTATTATCATTATCATTACCATTATCAGTATCATTAGCATCATCAGTAATTACTATCATTATCATTATCATGATAATGAAAAACAGGAAGAAAAAGAGGAAGGAAGAGGGAAATGAAATATTACTTGATAATATGTAACCCTAATTTCAATCATAAACAAGTCACACACACACACACGCACACACACACACACACACACACACACACACACACAACACACACACACACACACACACACACACACACACACACACACAACAAAGCACACCTATCACTAGCAGATGACTAATACTGACGATTATATAAGAGAAACAAGGAAAAATACTAAACAAATAACTGAAGAGACCCTCCGCCTCACCACCCCGTCAGGAGCGGGAGAGAGCGAGCGGGAGTTGGCGCTCAGCATCGGAAAACACATAGCCTTCGATTGGTGGCGTCGTCAGTCACTCTCGAAAGGGAACAAGGCCGTCTGGGTCGTGAGAAGCCAGGGGATCGAGGTAGTCTTGCTGGGAGGACGACCGCTGGGAGAAGGATACGGACACTGGACGAATGGTTAAGCAAAAAGGAGGGATAGAAGTGGAAGGAGAAGCAGGGGCGGCACAAGAAAACTTTTTTTGGGGGGGGGTGTCGGGAGCAAGGTTACCGAGTAACATTTTTAAAATTGAATCCACACCAAACCTTTTAATATCCTGTTTCGAAAAGGACCAAATTGAAGTGAAAATGAAAACTTCGAGTTACAAACTATGATCATTGATTTCTTAAATTATGCCGACCACCAAGTTTGCCGAGTAAACTGTATTTTATTTTTTTCCATTCTGCCGAGTGAAATCCCCCCCCCCCCGTGGCATCGCGCCTGAGGAGAAGGAGGACGAGAAGAGGAAGGAGAAAATGGGAGGTGTAGGAGTAACAGGAGGAGGAGGAAAGAAGTAAGAGAAGAAGAAAGGAGAGTAAGATGGAGGAAGCAAGAGAGAGGAGAAGAGAGAATAGGAGACGGCTCGTAGGAAAACAGGAGGAGGAGGATAAAAATAAGTTGAAGTTACACGCCCACCTCTCTTCTCAACACAAGAAAACGTAGAAAACAAACGGACTGTAACCTAGAAAACCTTATTTCCTTTCTCACAAATGGCGGAATAATAAGTCCTAGGTCAACTTCTCTCGAAAAAAGGTCAATCACTCCGGAGATAACATCGCATTCAGCGGGGATAACGACTGCCTGAAGGGTTAAAGGTGAAGGGAAAACAGTCATCGCGAATTTTCCAATACTTTTGCAACGATACTTCTGGTTTGGAATATTTTTGTTATCATTCATCCTGCGCGGACGGAAAAAAATAATCAAGGAAGTAAGATAAAATCATAAAGATAATTATATGTTTTAGGGAATAAGGTAAACAAGGGTTTGGAATAAATAGGTTAATGACCTAAAGAACTTGCTAATTACTGTTATTAGTAACACGGACCTCTAATAGACAGTTACATCAGCCGTTGTAATAACAATATTATGTTTACCACAATTCCAAATTTACATTATGATTAAACAAGGGATACATATCCTATATACAAGCACATCACACACACACACACACACACACACACAC
>NW_020871052.1:305696-307190 GCF_003789085.1 Penaeus vannamei
ATTACTGTGCTCTTCTGTCTTTCATGAAGAAAGTTTTTCAGCCATGTGAGTAGTCTGCCTTTTACTCCACCTAGGTGCTCTAATTTCTATAATAGTCTTCAATGAGACACTTTATGAAAAGCCTTTTTAAAGTCCAAGTTCACACAATCCGCTCAGCTGTCTCTTTCTTGCAATATTTCATAGGAGTACATAGTTCTTCGGCACATTCCCTGAGAACCCAGTTAGAAATTGCATCTGGTCCCTCTGCTTTGGTCTTGTCTAATCCTAGATGTTTTATTTCATTGTTTCAGAGGGTGATATTTTCGATGTTCTTTACGTTTGTACGGGTATTTAAGATATCAAATTATGGATCCTGAACAAACACTGACTGAAATTTCTTCTTCAGGATATCACATATTTCTTCCTCCTTAGAATAAATAATGTTATTTTTATTTGATGGCGCTGATTTGATTTCTATTCAGTTTTACTAATTATGTAGTTAAGGAAGACTTTTGGTTGACTTGTACATTTGTTGATTACACCCTTTTCAAAGTCTAATTTCTTCTCTCTCATGGATTGGGTATACTCATTTCTTCCTCCTTAATATCTTTCATACGCTGCCTGAGATCTATGTCTTCTGAATCTTTCCCAAAAGAGCTGCTTGGAGGAAAAGAGGAAAAGAGAGAGAGGTGCGAGGTTAAAAGAAAATTTATGTTATCAATATTCAACGCTTTATCGGTATCTCTCTTTCTGTCCAAAATATCTTCCTTTTTCGATCAACACCACACGTGCGATTCTTCAGTCCCTTATTTTAACCGTCAATTCATATTGTTGCTTGATATTACCTGCCAATGTTCTTCTTGTTGTTGTTCTTTTTCTTTGCTTTTTCTTTTTCTTTTTCTTTTTCTTTTTTTTTTCTTTTCTTTTTTTTTTTTTTCTTTTTCCTTTTCCTTTTTCCTTTTCCTTTTCTTTTTCTTTTTCTTTTTCTTTTTTTCTTCTCAATTCTTTTTCTTTTCTTTTTTTTTTCTTTTTCTTTTTCTTTCTTCTTCTTTTTCTTTTTCTTTTTCTTTTTTCTTTTTTCTTTCTTTTTCTTTTTTCTTTTTTTTCTTTTTTCTTTTCTTTTCTTTTCTTTTCTTTTCTTTTTCTTTTTCTTTTTCTTTTTCTTTTTTCTTTTTTCTTTTTCTTTCTTATCTTATTTTTTTTCTTTTCCTCTTTCTTTTCTTTTCTTTTTCTTCTTTTTTTTTTCCTTCCTTTTTTTCTTTTTTTCGTTTTTTCTTTCTTTTTTTTTTTCTTCTTTCCTTTCTTTTGTTTTGTTTCCGGTGTTTTTTTCCTTCCCTTCTCCTTTTTTTTTTTTTCTTGTTTCATTCTACTCCTCTTTTTTTTTTCTCTTTTCCTTTTTCTTTTTTTTTCTTTTCTTCTTTTCTCTTTCTTCTTTTTTCTTCCTCCCTTCTCTTTTTCCTTTTTATTCTTTCCCCTTTTTTCTTTTTTTTTCTTTTTTCTTTCTTTTGTCTTCCT
>NW_020871052.1:312656-337656 GCF_003789085.1 Penaeus vannamei
TGTGTGATTTCGTGTTTGTTTGTATGTGTGTATGTGATATTATGTGTCTGTGTGCGTGTGTTTTTGTACGTGTGTGTGTGGTTTATGTGTGTGTGTGTGACTTCGTGTGCGTGTGTGTTTGTGTGTGTGTGTGTGTGTTGTATGTGTGTGTGCTTATGTGTGCGTGTGTGTGTATTGTGTCTGTGTGTGTGTGAAAAAATGTGAAAACATCCACATGCATACACAGAGAAGATGAAGCACAGACACATTAAGAAAAAAATATGGATTTTTATTCTGTTCTTACTGTTGTATTTCAGTATAGACAGACAGATTGACAAGGGAAGAGAGAGAGAGAGAGAAAGACAGTGACAGAGATAAAGGAAGAGAGACTGAAGAGAGAGAGGAAGGGAGAAAGGGGGAGAGAGAGAGAAAAAGGGAGGGAGAGAGAGACAGAGGGACAGAAAGTGAGGGAGAGAGAGAGGGGGTGGGAGGGGGAAGAGGAAGGAGAGAGATTGAGGAGAAAGTGTGAGAAAGAGACAAAAAGAGAAAGAGAGAGAGAGAGAAGAGAAGAGAGAGAGAGAGAGAAGAGAGAGAAAAGCGAAAGCGAAAAAAGAGAGAGAGAGAGAGAGAGAAAGCGCAAGCGAAAAAAGGGAGAGAGAGAAAGCGCAAGCGAAAAATAGAAAGCGAAAGCGAAATAAAGAGAGAGAAAGCGAAAACGAGAACGAGAGAGAAAGACAAACGAAAGAGAGAGAAAGAACGAAAAAGAGAAAGACAAAGCGAAAAGAGAGAAGAGAGCGAAAAGAGAGAGAACGACGCTGATACACGAAAAAAAGAATGAAGATTGATGACTCCTTCATCACTAAAAGCCAGCTCCTTCAATGGACAGCGTAGGAGAGCACTTAGCGACATGAGTCCTCGTTAAAGGTGCGTGGTTCGTCTCTCCTCATCACCTCTCGCCTCATCACTCGCCTCAACGCGTCAGTTGCGCGCTACGCTCTCCTCAACTCATCACTCTCCTCAGCTCATCACTCTTTTTCTCATCACTCTCCTCCCTCATCACTGTTTTTCCTCATCACTCTCTTCCTCGTCACCTCCTCCTCATCACTTTCCTCCTCCTCGCTCTCCTCAAATCATCACCCTCCTACCTTATTACTCTTCTCCCTCATCACTCTTTTTCCTCATCATCTCCTCTCCTCATCACCTCTTCTCCTCATCACCCCTCTCCTCATCACCTCCTCTTTCATCATTCTCCTTCCTCCTCACTCTCCTCACTCATCACTCTCCTCCCTCATCACTCTCTTTCCTCATCACTCTCTCTTCCCCATCACTTCCTCCTCATCACTCTCTTTCCTCATCACTCTCAACTCGTCAGCTCCCACCTCATCACTCTCCTTAACTCATCACCTACGCGCTACGCTCTCCTCATCACCTCATGTCTCGCCCGTCATCATTACTTCACTCATCACTCTTCTCTTCCTCCCCCCCCCTTCGCATCCCTACCCATCCTCACAACACTCATAACTCTCTCTCTGCATCACCCTCCTCCTCCTCTCCTCATCCTCTTCCCCCTCCTCATCCTCATCCTCATCCTCTTCCCCCCTCCTCATCCTCATCCTCATCCTCATCCTCTCATCCTCCTCCTTCATCCCCTCCTCATCCTCCTCATCCTCTCCTCCTCATCCTCATCCTCTCCCCCAATCATCTCCTAATCACAAAATTTAAAAAAAAAGTTAATCAGTTTTTGTTTTTGTTTTCGACTTTAATCGCTCCTTTTGCTTCTCGGAATAAAAAGTTAATCAGTCTTTTTTTCGAAATTTCGCTTCCTCGGAAAATTGTGTTCAGTTTTCATGAGGTTTATGAGGAGGTGTGAATACTGTACAGTCCTCAGTCGAGTTATGAGGAGGCGTGTAAGGAGAGGCAGTTATGAGGAGTAAGTGTTATGAGGAGGCGTGTAAGTAGAGTTATGAGGAGGCGTGTAAGTAGAGTTATGAGGAGACGTGTAAGTAGAGTTATGAGGAGACGTGTAAGTAGAGTTATGAGGAGGCGTGTAAGTAGAGTTATGAGGAGACGTGTAAGTAGAGTTATGAGGAGACGTGTGCAGTCGAGTCATGAGGTGTGAATGTCGAGTTTTGAGGATGTGTGTACAGTCGAATTATGAGGTGTGTGCACTCGTGTTATGAGGAGACGTGTACAAAGTCTTCAAAGCATTTATTGGAGGAGACTTTTGTACACTGAAAAAGATCCCGTGATGAGAATGAGGTCGTGAGGATAATCTTTTTCTTATTAAGGAGGGAAGAGCAGTGTTCTTCGGTAAGACGAGACAGATTAAGGTTTCAGATTCTGGAATGAGGTTTCAAATATCGGGGGCGCAAGTTTGATTTTTTTTTCTTTTTTTTGGGGGGGTGGGGTGGGGGTAGGTAGGGTAAGGAGGGGATTTTTTTTTTTTTTTTTTTTTTTTTGCTTTATCTCTTTTTTCTCTTTCTCTTTCTTTTTTTTCTCTCTCCCCTCACTCCTCTTCTCTCTCTCTCTCTCTCTCTCTCTCTCTCTCTCTCTCTCTTCTCTCTCTCTCTTCTCTCTCTCTCTCTCTCTCTCCTCTCTCTCTTCCTCCTCCTTCCTTCCTTCCTTCCTCCCTCCTCCTCCTCCTCCTCCCTCCTCTCCTCCCCTCTCTCCTCCTCTCTCCTCCTCTCCTCCTCCCCTCCCTCCTGCCTCCTTCCTCCCTTCGTCCTTCCTCTCTCTTTCCTCCTCCTCCTTCCGGAATCCTTCGAGAGAACCGGGAGAGGAGCTCGCCCACTACCGGGTCACTCTCTACCGGTACTCTGTCGCGCCCGTTGGTACGTCCTTCGGATACCCGGTAGAAGGGCGATATTTGCGGGTGGTTTGGTTGTCATTGGTGCGAAGGGGGGGTGTTTGTGTGGTTGCTGTGAATTGAAAGAAAAAAAAAATAATAGAGAGAAGGAAAAAAGAGAGGGAGGGAGGGAGGGAGAGCGAGAGAGAGAGGGGGGGTGAAGAAAGAGAAGAGAGAGGAGAGAAAGCGAGAGAGAGCGAGAGAGAGAGAGAGAGAGAGAAGAGAATGAGAGAGGAGAGAGGGGGGAAGAAAGAGAAGAGAGAGAGAGAGGGTAGAAAGAAAAAGAGAGGGAGACAGAGAGAAATTTAGTGATGGGAATTATGGAAAGACCGAAAATTATTGGTTTGAAAAGGAATTGACAATAGACTAGAAGTTGGAATGGATGACAAAAAAAACGAAAAATTGCGTAAAGATGCTGTCACACTAGCACTTTTTTCGTCTTTTTTTTTTGGCAATTTTCTGAAATTTTGTCAATTTTTGAGGGAATTGTCGATTTTCCAGTCAGACGATAATGATCGTTTCCGTCTGAAAACTTTTCCGTCAACTTTTTCAGCCAAGCATAGTCAAATCAAGAGCTATATTCGAGAATGTTTGTATTGATGTTAAATAAAATTGTCAAAAAATTTGACGGAAAAAGTGCTAGTGTGACAGCACCTTAAGGCTAGAATAGATATTATAAAATTGCTAAGGATCCATAGAAAACGGGAAGATGAACGAGGACTAAAGTAAAATGGAAACTACTTTAGAAAAGAAAACGTTGATTGATATTTGAAAAACAAGAAAAAAAGAATACGGGAAGTTAGATAAAAGACTGAAGGAAAATGAAATCATATATAGTAACAAAGTAAAAGGAATATGAATGCCGAATAATAGGAGAGAACCGAAAAGTTGGTATACAATTAAAAAGAAAACGAGAGTTTGAATTGAAAGAAAACGGAAGTAGGATACCAGTGGAAAGAAAATGGGAAACTGTATCAGGATGATAAAGAAGACGGGGAACTTTGATTAAAATGAAAAGGAAACAATTAATGAGATTATGAAAGAAATAAAATTAAAATCAACAATAAAAAAATCGAAATATAAAAAAATATGTATATAAAAGCATTTAAAGATCGTAATACATTAGCAGATACAATATAAAATCGCATAACAATACAAACAATTACAAAAATAGTTTAAAATATCACATTTTTTCACTGAATGCATGAACATAAACCGGAGGATATGTTAATGAATAATGTTAATGTCCGTGACCTGAATAATGTATATTTACGTGTGTTTATTTACATCTGCGCGACTGTCCGTTTGTTTACATGTCTGAAAGAGAACATGTCAGAACTTGCCTTTGAACTTTGCATAATCTCCCGACATCGTGGGAAAAAAAGACTCGCTGAACAAACAAAAGGAAAATAACAAAAGATTTTTTTTTTTTTTTTTTTTTTTTTTTTTTTAAGGAAGGGCTTTTTGATGGCGAAAGCGAGAGGTCAGCTTTAATGAGGAAGATGATAATGATTTTTAAAAAATACATATAAGAAAACCCGGGAGGAAGAGTGTAAGAATTGAGATGAGATTTTTTTTTTTCAATTTTTAACTTTTGTTTTTTTTTTTCATTTTTACTGAAACGCATTAAAGGAAATAAAAAGGAAACCAATCGGTGAAAGGAAAAAAAATAAGAAAATAAAACGAACGCAGAAAGAGAAGAAAGAATAAAAAGAAACCAGAGAGAATTAAAAGAGAGAGAGAGAGAGGGAGAATTAAAGAGAGAAAGAGAGACAGAGAGAGAGAGAGAGAGAGAGAGAATTTCAAAAAGAGAGAGAGAGAGATTTTTTTTTTTTTTAAGAGAGAGAGAGAGAATAAAAAAAGAAAAAATAACTCGCTTCCAAGGTGTTCTCGTTCTCGTTCTTGTTCCTCGCGTCTGAGTCGAGTGTTCAGCCTCGGCCTCGGGATCTTCCTCGCTGCCTCGACCGGTTCGAGGACGACCTCTCGGGAGACGCCGGAGCTTTCCACTTCATCGGATTAAACGTTCCTTTTAAGGTGTTTGTGTCTGTCTGTCTTTTTTTTCTTCTTCTTCTTCTTCTCTTCTTGTGTTGTGTCTGTCTGTCTTTCTTTTTGTTTGCTTCTTTCTTCTCTTTCTTACTTTGTTGATTTGATGTTTTTTGTTTTTTGTTGTTGTTTTTTTGTTTTTTTTGGGGGGGGGTGGAGAGGGGGTATTTTGTTTTTGTTTTGAATTGTTTGTTTTTTAGTTTTTCACAGGTCGAGAAAAACGAAATATGGATTTAGGTTGTATATGGTATGCATTTGTGTGCGTACGTGTGTGTGAGAGAGAGAGAGAGAGAGAGAGAGAGAGAGAGAGAGAGAGAGAGAGAAAGAGAGAGAGAGAGAGAGAGAGAGAGAGAGAAAAGAAAGATCGAGAAAGAGCTAGAAAAAGAAAGAGAGAGAGAGAAAGAGAAAGATATAGATAAAAAGAAAGAGAACGAGAGAGATCCACCCAGCGAGTGTATGTATATGCATCTACATTCCCATACGCCTACACGTATCTATACACGTATTATCTCGCATTTTTTTTTTTTTTTTCCTTCGCGCTTCCTGACCTTTCTTCCTTCTCTCCGCAGGCTACGTGGGCGCGTGGCACGGGGTCACTGCGCCTGCGAGATGGGGTGAGAAGGACCGGGCACGACGGAGCTCGAGAAATGTCTCCAAAGGTAAGTTATTGATGGGCGGGGACAGAGGGGGGCGGGGGGGCAGGAGGGGGGGAGAGGGGCGGGGGGACAGGAGGAGGGGAGAAGGAGGGGTAGAGGAAAGGAAGGGGAGAGGTGGTTGAGGGAAGGGGCAGGGGGGAGAGGGGGTAGAGGGAAGGAAGGGGAGGGTGGGATGGGGGGGGGGGTTGAGATACAGGTGAAGGAGAAAGGGAAGAAAGTGGGATTTTTAAGAAATAGGCGAAGGAAGAGGGGAGGGAAGTGGGTATTAAGAGATAGGAGAAGGAGAGGAGAGAAAGTGGATACTTGAAGAAACAGGCGAAGGAGGAAGGGCAGGAAAGGGGATAATTTAAGAGACAGGAGAAGGAAAAAGGGGAAAAAATGGATAATTTAAGAGAAGCGAAGGAGGAAGGGAGGAAGTGGATGATTTAAAGAATAGGAGAAGGAAAAAGGGGGAAAAAACAGAGAATATTGAGAAACATGCGAAGGAGAAAGGGAAAAAGGGAAAAAAGTGGATAATTAAGAGCCGTCGAAGGGGAAAAAAGGGAAAAAAGTGGATATTAAGAAACATGCGAGGAGGAGGGAAAAAGGGGAAAAAAGTGGATAATTTAAGAGCCAGTCGAAGGGAAAAAAGGAAAAAAGGTTGATATAAGAACATCCCGAAGGAGGAAGGGAAAAAGGGAAAAAAGTGGATAATTTAAGTTATGTGACAGGCGAAGACAAAAAGGGGAAAAAGGGGGATGTTAAGAAACATGCGAAAGAGAAAGCGAAAAGCAGAAGAAAGGAGAAAAGTCGGTATTAAGAGAGAGTCGAAGGAAGAAGAGAAAAACAGAGGATTTAAGGAAATAGGCGAAGGAGGAAAGGAAAAGAGTGGATAATTAAGAGGCCAGTCGAAGGAAAAAGGGAGGAAAAAAACAAGTGGGATAAATTTAAAAAAAAAAAAAGAAAGAAGGAAAGATAGGAAGAAAGGAAATACAGAGGATATTAGGAAACAGGCGAAGGAGGAAGAGAAAAAGGGGGAAAAAGTGGATAATTTAAGAGACAGACGAATGAAAAAAAGGGAAAAAGTGGATATTAAGAAACATGCGAAAGAGGAAGGGAAAATCAGAGGAAAGGAGGAAAGTGGATATTGAGAAGGAAGAAGAGAGAAACATAGGATATTAGGAAACTGGCGAAGGAGGAAGGGAAAAAAGTGGATAATTAAAGAGACAGCGGAAGGAAGAAAGGAAAACAGAGGATATTTTAGGAACATGCGAAGGAGGAAGGGAAAAAGTGGGTATTAAGAAATAGGCGAAGGAAGAAGAGAAAAAACATAGGATAATATTTAACAGACGAAGGGAAAAAGGGAAAAAAGTGGATATTAAGAAACATGTGGAGCAGGAAAAGTGTGAAGAAGGAAAAGAAAAAAAACAGAGGATATTGATAAAAGAGGGAAAGGATGAAATTATTTCGATCCGGATATATTCGTGTTTTTGCAAGTTTCATCAAGTTCCATAATTCTGACTTGTTACACGGTTTGTCAAATGTATTGCCAAAAGCACGAGAAGTTATTGATACTTGTCCTCCTCCTTTTGCAACAAAAGAGCAATAATCATTTGCAATTTTAGATTCCTCCCGGCGATCCTAAATCATTTTGAAATAATTTGCAATTTTTTTTATTCCTCCCATTTTGCAAGCCGGATTATCTGCAAAGAACGAAATAGATATCTATTTATATGATTTTTTTTTTATTCCTCCCATTTTGCAAGCCGGATTATCTGAATTCATCTTTGCAAAGAATAAAATAGATATCTTCTTTATATGAGGGGTGATTGTAATAGACTTCCATTATAAGTATATTTACTTAAATTTATAAGTTACATAAGTTAGCCATTAATCAGGTCTTAGATTAATGTTAGTTTTTACTCCTTAACTATTTTTTATGTTACTTCTTTTATTTCTAAAGTAAGTAAATTACTTTATTTTACCTAATACAGCATCTAATACAGAAACTTTATTTTTTACACTAGAGCATTAATCATAGATTAATGTTCGTATTTACTCATTTACTTTTTTTAATGTTCCTTCTTTAATCATATCTAAAGTAAGTAAATAAAACGACAGAAACTCTTTTTTTTTACACTAGAATTCCCCGCGACATGTAAGCTCCGATTTAACACGCTTCACGTCTTCTTAAACATGAAAAGTTATTCTGTATCTTCTGCCGCGAATCTGTGCTGCCCTCGAGCCATTTGCCGTTCCGTCCAGACTCCCTCCTCCCCGTCTCAGCGCGCTCGGGGCTCTTCCCGCGAGACGACAACCTCCCCGTTGGCCGAAGGCAATGTATGAAAAAAATACGTATTGTACAAAAAATGGTGTAAATTTGGAGATGGAGAGAGAGGGGGGGAGAGAAGGTAGAGAGAGAGAGGGGGGGAGAGAAAGAAAGTGAGAGAGAGAAGAAAGGGGGAGAGAAAGAAAGTGAGAGAGAGGAAGAGAGTAAGGGAGAAGAGAGAGAAAGAGAAAGAGGGATAATAATATATATATATTATATATATAATATATTATATATATATATTTATATATATATATACATATATAATTATATTTATATATATATATATTATATATATATATATAAGAGAGAGAGAGAGAGAGAGAGAGAGAGAGAGAGAGAGAGAGAGAGAGAGAGAGAAAGAAAAGGAGAGAAAAAGAAAGTGAGAGAAAAAGAGGGGGGAGAGAAAGAAAGAAGGAGAGAGAGAAAGAGAAAACGACAGACAGACAGACAGAGAAAGACAGAAAGAAAAGAAATATAGACGCAGGAATGTTGTGAGTTTTGGGGACGTGGCCCTTGTGATGGAAGCCCTTATGGCGTCGGGTCAAGCTCTATCAGCTGTTGACGAGGATGTTTGATTGCCACTTTGTCGCGTTACGGGGGGCAGAAATCGGAGCGAAGGGGAAGTGAGGGACGAGAGTAGAGAGAGGGGGGGAGGGACAGAGGGAGAGTCGCCAAAGTGGAGGTGAGACGAAAGGGGGGGAGGGGAGCGAAAAGGGGGGGGGTTGGGACGAGAGAGAGAGGGGGAGCCAAAGGGGTGGGACGAAAGGGGAGGGGAGCGAAAGGGGGGACGAGAGGGGGGCTTATGGGGGGTGAGGGACGAGGGGGGAATGGGGAGGAGGGGCGAGGACGAGGAGGAGAGAGCGGGGCCAAAGGGGAGGGGGAGGGGGGAGGGACGAAAGGGGGGGTTGGGGGACACGAAAGGAGGGGAGGAGGGGAGCGAAAAGGGGGGGTTGTGGGACGAGAGGAGAGAGAGAGGGAGCCAAAGGGAGGGGGTGAGGACGAAAGACGGGGGGGCGAAACGCGGGAGTGAGGAGGCGTAGAGCAACATCTATGACACGGATAGCGGGGAGGGGACGTGCTGGACGGAAGAGCGCTGTGTTCGTATGCTTCGTTTTCGGCTTAGAATGGATATTTTGATTTTTTTAATGGTTTGAAATAGAGGTTAATTAAGACACTGTCGGTGCGTCATATTTATTATAAAATGGCAATCTATAAAATACCTTAAATATAGACTCAAAACTGCTTTATATTCCAACAAAAGTCAAATCAACAACAAAGTTTGAACACCAACGAAAAAAAACGAAAATAACAAAAATTACATTTCAAAAAATGGTTCTCAAAAAAAATCGAAATAACGAAAAAAAAAAACTTTTACGAATAATAAAGAAATATAACAATAGCAACAAAAACTACATGAAAAAACGGTTAGAAAATCGAAAGACAAAAAAAGCATTTACGAATGAAAAAAATACAATAGCAATAAAAAAAATACATAAAAAAACGGTTTTTAAAAAATGAAACCGAGAAAGAAAAACATTTACAATTTAAAAAAAGTATCAACAGCAACAAAAACGGTTTCTAAAAATAGGTCAATAAAATGAAAAAAGAAAAACAACGAACCAGATAAAAATACGATAAAAAAAACGGAAGAAAATCGGCCCCGAACCCTTTACGAAGCTGACGGCTGCTTAAAACGAATTGGCGGGAGTAATAACCACGAAATGGCTTTACATTCGCGCTGTCAAACCGGATTATTGGTCTTGGGGAAACTTTCAACGTGACCACGGATACTCTGGCTTGGGGTCGGTGGCTTGTGGCGTGGTTTGGGGTCCGCTGTTATGTAGGCCGGTTGCGCCTGGTATTTCGGGATGCGCTGTGGTTCTTGGGGCTGGTATATCGGGGTTTTATTGTGGTTATTGCTTTGCCTTGTTATAGGTATTTCGGATGCGCTTGTGGTGCTTGGGGCTGGCGGGGTTTTAATGTGTTACTGCGGCATTGGTTCATGTTGTGGTGGTACTGGTTGCTGGTGCCTGGTTGGTTGCGGTTTGTGGTTATTTTTGTTTGCTTGTAGTGCACTGATTTTTTGCTTGTAATCGGTTGGTTGTTGTGCTATGCCACTGATTTTTTGTGGTATTTGTGGTTTTATTGTGGTGGTTGGTCGTGCTCTGTTTGGTAGCGTGTGGTTGGCTGTGGTATACTGCGATTCTTGGTGTGGTATATCCGATAAGATTGTGTTATTTGGTTGTTCTTGGCGTTTGTGGTGCGATACCAGCATTGTGTTGTATTTCTGGTATTTCTGGGTATATTGTGGTGTTGGTTGTATACGTAGCGTTGTATTGCTTTTTGCTTTCCGATCTGAAATAAAATAATAAATAAATAATAATTGAGCAATTCGCCGCTTAAAGGCTAATTCTCTCGAATGTTGTGATTTATTATTTATTGTATTCGCAGAAAGACCAAAGTTGCCAAAGGGTTACGTATCCATTCTCGATATTCGTAAAAGTTCGTTCGTTCGTTCTTTCTTTCGCTCTCCTATTCTCTTTCTTCTATTTTTTAATCTATTTTTTCTCGTGTTCCCTCATGCAATTTTAAATAATATTCACATACTTGGATATATTTTTTGTTTTCCCCTCTTATCATTTATTCATTCTCTCCTACTCCCCACATTCTCTTTTTTTTTTTTCCCCCCTTTTTTTGGTTAATATTCGCTCTCGTGGGTGTTTTCATGCATTTATTATTGCAAAAGAGCGAGCCCAAAAAATGTAATTTGAAGCATAAAGCGAGCGAGGGCCATTGCAGGCTGCAGCGAGATCCCCGGTAAAGGTCAACCCAGGAGAGGTGCTTCGTGGGGGGGGGGGGGGGGGGGGGGCGCTCGGAGCCAGGGACGAGAGGGAGTCAGCGTGTGTGTGTATGTGGGGGGTGTATGTGTGTGTGTGTAGGGTGTGTGTGTGCGTTTGTGTTATATATGTATATATGTATGTATATGCATATATGTGTGTGTGTGCGTGTGTGTGTATATATTTTATTTTTTTTTTTGGGGAGGGGGTGTCAAAGTGCTTCCATTGTCTTGTCTGGGCTTTAGTTTCTGGATCATGGTGATGGACTCAAGTTTCATCTTGCGAATTAGACTGCCCAAAAAGTCCTCCTGGTTTTCTTGACACATGGCTAAAAGAGCTTTGGACTCAATGGACTCATTCTTGCTTCTGGAAAGGTGTGAGTAGCTTGGGAATCCATCGAGCAGAGAACTATTGCACTTACAGACAGTCATGGGTGATATAGTCCACAAACCCAGCACTAATCTTGGGATCTTGGGCTAGCTGACGAACAGTAATACGTCGATCTTCCCAAATAGCAGTTTCCACTTGATGGATAGTTTCCTCATCAACGGCAGTTTGGGGTCGCCCTGGGATAGGAGCCGTTTCCACAGATCTCCGACCGCACCTAAACTGGCGATGCTACTGTTTAACAACTTCATATGATGGGGCAATTGAGACATCCTCCCCATAGGTTGCTTTCATTTCATCGAAGGTTTTACGTGGTATGCAGCCATTCAAGTATGTAAACCTGAATACTGTTTGATAATCCACTGGTTCCATTTCCACACCTTATTGAACGTTCACCGCTATAACAGAAAATTATATTATGAGTTAAGGACTGGAAATCGACACATGACCTGTAGAGATGTTTATCTTTATGCATGTGAAATTCCAGCCTCCTAGGATAAGCGGAAGTGGGTCAGGGGAAATCTTTAATGAGCGCCACTCGAATATACATATATGTATGTATATATTATTAGTACGTGTGTGTTTCTGCGTGTATGCGGGTGAATATGAGTTAGTTTACTTTAATGAGTGTCACTCGAATATACATATATGCATGTATGTATGATTATTACATGTGTGTTTCTGCCTGCATGTGGGAGAATATGAGTTAGTTTACATACTACCTCTTCCCCAGGAGAAATCTTTAATGAACGCCCTTCGTATATACATATATGTATATATGATTATTACGTGTGTATTTCTGCGTGTATGTGGGTGAATATGCGTTAGTTTACATACTAACTCTTCCCCAGGAGAAATCGATATACACATATATGTATGTATGCATGATTATTATGTGTCTTTCTGCGTGTATGTGGGTGAATATGAGTTAGTAAACACACCAACTCTCCCCCCCCCCGCCCCCCCAAAAAAATACCCAAACGCAAAACAAACACAAACATGAAAGGCATTCCCAGCGACCGATACTCAACTGCAAACTCAGCGTTAAATGAAGTCAAAAAGCTTTTCGATTTTTTCCATTATCTCGTAACTCGTCGGTCAGATTTCCGAAAGGACGGGAAATCTGGGCGTCGGCAACTGTCATTCCGATTTGCCGATTAGAGAGTGGATTAAAAAGAAATAATGAAAGATAAGGAATGAATGAATAGAAGAGAATGATTTACCGATTAGAGAGTGGATTAAAAAAAAGAATAATGAAAGATAAGGAATGAATGAATAAAGGAAAATGATTTGCCGATTAGAAATTGAATTTAAAATAAAAGAAAGATGAAGAATGAAAAGAATAGAATGATTCGCCAATTAGAATTTGAATTTAAAAAATGATCATGAATGAGGATGAAATCGTGGATGATGAATGAATGAGCGAGAGATTATGCATGAGTGAAATATCAAGAATGAAAGAGAGATGATGAATAAAGGAAGGACAGTGAACGGAAGTAAATACATGAGTAGATGGAGAGAACGTGCAAGCGCCTCTACTTGGTGTAGAGTAGAAATTTATTATTAGACTGGTTGTTCAGCGATAGATTGGTACGGCTCGCGTCTTTATTGGTACAAATAGCACAATACACGACAATAAATAAAACAAAGTAATGTAGACCGGGAACAGCGTTGTTCATGGCGACGGTAGGTGTTCTGCTGGGTCACCCTAGGTCAAGGTCGAGGGTAGATGCCATATTTGGGCATGGTAATTCGTAGGCTGTGTGCCTGCCAATGAGGAAGGAAATGAGGATATGCGAATGAAGAGGAAAATGGTAAATGGAGGGAAATGGATAAATGGAAGGAAGTGAGATGAGTGGGAAAGCAGAAATGAAGAAAATAGATGGGTAGACTCCTTTTTCGGGCATGGTAATTCGTAGGCTGTATGTCCGCCAATGAAGAAGGAAATGAGGATATGTGAATGAAGAGGGAAATGGATAAATGGAGGGAAATGGATAAATGGAAGGAAGTGAGAGGAGTGGGAAGGGAGAAAGGAAGAAAATAGATGGGTAGACTCCATTTTCGGGCTTGGTAATTCGTAGGCTGTATGTCCGCCAATGAGGAAGGAAATGAGGATATGTGAATGAAGAGGGAAATGGATAAATGGAAGGAAGTGAGTGGGAAGGGAGAAAGGAAGAAAATAGATAGGGAATTAGCTTATACACGACCCATCCTTCTCTTCGTTAAACCATCCAATAGAAACTACACTTCCTCTCATGAACCTTTCCTCATGAACCGCCCCTCATGAACTACATAAACCATCCTTCCCCTCATGAACCCACCTTCCCCTCATGAACATCCTCCCCCATGAACCATCCTTCCCTCATGCCTCTCATACCATGAACCATCCTTCCCCCTCATGAAATCCTTCCCCTCATGAACCATCCTTCCCCTCATGAACCATTCTTCCCCTCATGAACATCTTCCCTCATGAACATCCTTCCCAACCATGAACCATCCTTCCCCTCATGACCATCCTTCCCTCATGAACCATCCTTCCCCTCATGAACCATCCTTCCCCTTCATGAACCATCCTTCCCCTCATGAACATCCTCCCTCATGACCATCCTTCCCTCATGAACCATCCTTCCCATCCTCCTCATGAACCATCCTTCCCCTCATGAAACCATCCTTCCCCTCCATGAACCATCCTTCCCCTCATGAACCATCCTTCCCCTCATGAACCATCCTTCCCCTCATGAACCATCCTTTCCCTCATGAACCATCCTTCGAGGTCCGTCCTGCGTGAACCATTCTTTATAAACCATCCCACGTCATCCCCCTCCCCCCCCCCTTCCCCAAATGTCCAAACTACCCACGTTGCACAAATCAAGTTCACTTCAACAAATCTAAACAAACCTGCTGATATTAATTTGTTTATTTCTGTGTTTATTTTTTATTTTCCTATTTTTTAGCCTGCGGTTTATCGAAAAAAGGTTGTTATTTTTATACATGTGTTTATTTCTTTTGTGGCTTGTTTTAGTCTCTCTCTCTCTTTCTTTCTCTCTTTCTCTTTTCTCTCTTCTCTCTCTCTTTCTTTCTCTCTTTCTCTCTCTCTCTCTCCCCCTCTCCTTCTCTCTCTCCTCCCTCTCTCTCTTCTCTTCCCCCCCCCTCTCTCTCTCTCCCCCTCTCTCTTCTCTTTCTCTCCTCCCTCCCTCCTCCTCTCCCCCCTCCTCCCTCTCCCTTCCCTCCCCCTCCTCCTCTCCCTTCCCTCCTCCCTCCCTCCCTCCCTACCCCCTCCCTCCCTCCCTCTGACAAAAAAAAGAACCTAAATCCAGCGGTCCATCGAAACGGGTTGTACTCTGTGGCAAATGAGACGTCGGTTATTATGCAGCAGCTGGCGGGGGCGCCGCCTTGTACCTGCTGGAGGGAAGCTCGCGGTGTTGGCTTATTAATGAACGCTGCCTGACGCTCCTTGCTCTTGGTGGGTGGGTGGGGAGGGGGGGGGGAGAGGAAAGGAGAGGGAAGGGGAGGGAGAGATTCATCCGTTCGTGGTGGGGGGGAGGAAAGGAGGAGGGAAGGGAGGAGGGAGAGGGGGAGGAGGGGGCTGGGGGTTAGGGAGAGATTCATCCGTTCGTGTGTGGGAGGAGGGGGGGGGAGAGCGGGACTGGGGGGTTGGGGGGGTTAGGGAGAGATGGGAGGGAATCTTCCGTTCGTGGGTGGGGAGGAGGGGTTGAGGGGGTTTGGGTGGGGAGGTTAGGAAGAGGTGGGAGAGATTCATCCGTTCGTGGTGGGGGAGGAGGAGGGGGGGAGAGCGGGACTGGGGTTGGGGGGTTAGGGATGAGGGAGAGGTGGGAGGGATCTTCCGTTTTCTCGTGTGTGTTTTTCTTCTTCCCTCTCTTGTTCGTCCCGATTCCTTTTTTATAGTTCTTCCCTCGAATTCCTCTCTTACAATTTCTTCCTCGTTTTTCCCCTTCCTCTTTCTCTTTCTCTCCCCTTCCCTCCTTCCTTTTCTCCTTTCCTTAGTCCCTCTTTCCTTTCCTCTCTCTTCTTTCCCTCCTTCCTTTTCTCCCTCACTCAGTCTCTACCATGCCTTCTCTCCTCCTCTCCCTCTGTCTCTTCTTCTCTCTCTCCTTTCCTCCTCCTTTCCCCTCTCTCCTCTTCTCTTCTTCATTTTCTCCCTTTCCCTTTCCCTCTCTCCTTTCTCCCTCTCTCTCCCCCTCCTCCCCTTCTTTCCTTTCTCTCTTCTCCTTCCTTCCTTTCTCCTTTTCCTCTCTCTCTCCCCCTTTCCTTTCTCTCCCTCTCCCTCCCTCATACCTTCCTCCTCCTTTCTTTTCTCTCTCTCCTTCTTCCTTTTCTCCCTCTCTCTTTCCTCTCTCTCCTTCCCTCCCTCCTCCTTTCCTCTCTCTCTCTCTCTTCCCTTCTCTCCTTCCTTTTTTCCCACTCCCCTTCCCTCCCTCTTCCTTTCTCCTTCCTCCCTCCTCCTTTCCTCTCTCTCTCTTCTCTCCCTCCTTCCTTTTCTCCCTCTCTCCCTCCCTCCTCCTTTCCTCTCCCTCCCTCCCCTCTTCCGTTCCTCTCTCTCTCTTACTTTCCTCCTGCTTTCCACCTCTCTCTCCTTTCCTCCTTCTTTCCTCCCTTCCCTCCCCTCCTTCCTCTCTTCTCTATCCCAATCACTCTCTTTCCATGTGACGTAACTCTCCTGTCTTTCATATTCTTTCATGATAAAAAGGAGACGAGGAAGATATGTTGATGTGTTTTGAAGATAAACTCACTCCTGCTCTAAGGGTGAGTCTCTTTGATCCACATTAAAGAAAGATGGAAGGTAAAATGTTTTCAATTTCTTGACAATATTTTTAAACGGTATTTCTTGTGCAGTTGGATGTCTGGCTCTGTCTGGCTGGCTGGCTCTGTCTGGCTGGCTGCTCTGTCTGGCTCTCTGGCTCTCTGGCTGTCTGGCTCTCTGGATCTCTCTGGCTCTCTCGGTCTCTTGGTCTCTTGGGTCTCTTGGTCTCTTGGTCTCTCTCTCTCTCTCTCTCTCTCTCTCTCTCTCTCTCTCTCTTTCTCTCTCTCTCTCTCTCTCTCTCTCTCTCTCCCTCCCTCTCTCTCTCTCTCTCTCTCTCTCTCTCTCTCTCTCTCTCTCTCTCTCTCTCTCTCTCTCTCTCTCTCTCTCTCTCTCCTCTCCTCTCCTCTCCTCCCTCTCCCTCCTTTCCCTCTCCCCTCTCCTCTCCCTCTCCCTCCCTCCCTCTTTTCCTCTCCCCCTCTCCCTCCCTCCTCCCTCTTCTCCCTCCCCTCATCTCTCCATTTGTGAATGAATACCAAGCGGAATGAGGGAAGAAGACGAAGCAAAAAGTGATATCTGAGACGGTATTACGTGTCGTTAAGTGTTTTCGATCTGTCTTGTCTTGAGGAGAATCTAGAAGGAGATGAGAGATGGTGTCGTTTTCCCCTTTGTTATTACTTTGTTTTTGCTTTTTAATTTCTTGTCTTGCTTCTGAGATTGTCGTGTTTTTTCGTTTTATACTTTTCTGTCTTTTTTTTTTTTATTTTCTTGTTGTGTCCATTTTTTTTTCTTTTTACTTTCTTGTCTTGCTTCCAAGATTATGCTTTTCTTTTCTTTTCTTCCTTTTTTTTACTTTCTTGTCTTGCGTTTAAGATCATTTTTCTCCTTGTTTCTTTTTTTCTTTTTTTTTTTTTTTTGCAAGGGTGGATGTAAATCTCGCGCACTGTTTTCTCCAGAACCATCGTAAACATGGCGTTAGCTCTTATATCTTTTTTAACGAGCCTTTATACTGATTCACATTTAATTTACACTTGTTTACATAGTCCTCATTACGAAGGCGTCGTCATCGATGGCAAAAGCACCGTAATTATTATCCAAACGAGAGGAGAAACGACAGGAACCCATTGGCTCGCCGTCGGACCTCATCGCCCTCCATGTGCCATTTTTTCCGGGATAATATGCTCCATAAAAGGACTATCTCTGCCCATCCCCGCCGTCCGTGTCCCTCTCGTCCCGCCGTGGTATCTGGCCGCAGCTGCCGAGTGCGGACTCTGCTGGATTATGAAGTGTTTATCCAGTTGCGTTTATGTGTAATGTTTATTTTCACAGCGGCGAGATGTCCCGGGTTGCGTTGCGGCGTCCTCCGCGCGTCGCCGCCACTAACAACGGGTCGCGTAGTGGAGTTTCCTCTTCTGTATGTTTGGGGATCTGTCATTCTCTCGACGGGGGCGCTGCTGGGCTGATAAAGGAGGGGCGTTAAAGTGCGATGATGTATGGGGGGATTAACAACAACAAACAACAGTGGTTAGTGGTTAGTGCGGCGGTGCACGAGGCCAGGCACTGACAGTGTAACAGGTCAGCTTCGAGTTCCCTTTCAATATTTCATGGAGTTTTCTTCCCGCCACAGCTGCTCTCTCTCTTTCTTTCTCTCTCTCTCTCTCTCCTCTCTCTCCTCGCTCATCCTTCTCTCTCTCTCTCTCTCTCTCTCTTTCTCTCTCTCTCTCCTCTCTCTCTCTCTTCTCTCTCTCTCTCTCTCTCTCTCTCTCTCTCTCTCTCTCTCTCTCTCTCTCTTCTCTCTCTCTCTCTCTCTCTCTCTCTCTCTCTCTCTCTCTCCTCTCTCTCTCTCTCTCCTCTCTCTCTCCTCCTCTCTTCTTCTCTCGTCTCTCTCTCTCTCTCTCTCTCTCTTCTCTCTCTCTCTCTCTCTCTCTCTCTCTCTCTCTCTCTCCCTTAGTTCTCTCTCTCTCTCTCTCTCTCTCTCTCTCTCTCTCTCTCTCTCTCTCTCTCTCTCTCGCTCTCCTCTCTCCTCTCTCTCTCCTCTCTCTCTCTCTCTCTCTCTCTCTCTTTCCCTTAGTCAATTTCTCTCTTTTTAGCCCTGCTTCTCTCTCCTCTCAATCTCTCCCCTCTCTACCTTCTCTCTCCTTCATCCTCTCTCCTCTCATTCTCTAATCCTCTCTCTCACTCTCTCCTCCTGTCTGCACGGTTTTCTACTCCGCTACCCAAGCACCTCCCTCACCCCGTCTCCCCTCCCTCTCCCTCCTCGCATAACCACTCTCCTCCCTACGCCATCCACCTCTCTCTCCCCTCCCCTCCCTCACCTCAGCCACTTCCTGCCTCCCCTCTCCGTCTCCCTATCTCAATCTCACTGGTGCCCGTCACTTTCCTCCTCTTTCCCTCCTTCTCCCTCTTTCCCGCTCGCCTCTATTTCCCTCTCCCATCTGTCCCTCTCCCTCCTCTCCTCTTCCTCTCTCCCTCTCCCTCTCTCCCTCCCTCGTCCCCCTCTCTCTCTCATCCCTCGTCTCTCTCTCCCTCTCCTCATCTCTATCTCTCCCCCTCTCTCTCTCCCTCTCTCCCTCCCTCTCCTCTCTCCTCTCCTCCCTCTTCTCTCTCTCCCTCTCCTCTCTCTCTCCCTCTCCCTCTACTCGTTCTCCTACCACAGTTTCATTTCTCTCTTTTTACCCTCTGATGGAAACTATTTTGGGGCTTGCTGTCTTTATTCTGCGCCAATGCCGCTTTTACCATTTATTCCGAACCCACGACTATCTTTATTCTATTTTCAGATTAGCAAAACATGTTCTTCCATAATGCTTCTCCCATATTTAGGTCTATATAAATAAAAAAAATAAGTAATAACCTTATATTTAAAACAATAAAACATCACTTCCAAAATTCCCAATAACAAAATCCCCCCCTAAAAAAAATGAAATAAATAAATAAAATAAAAAATAAAACGCGAGAGAGAGAGAAAAGAGAGAGACGAGAGAGAAAGAGAGAGAGAGAGAGAGAGGTTTACATCACATCAAAATCAATAACAAAATATCCCCCAAATAAAAGTTCCGGATACCGTCTATGATTAAAATATTCCAAAAAAAAAAGCCAAAACCGACCTCTTATATCGATTATCGGAGGCAGCGACGAACGGACCGAGGCCGGGTAACGGGGAGTCAACAGGAGTCTTCTACGTGACCCGGAGTTAATGGTTGGCGGGCGTGCTGTTTGTGTACGGGGATTTAAGGCCTGTTTATGAGTGTTTATGGAAGGCTGGATGGTAATGATAAAAAATGGGTTTTGGATGGTTTTTGCACGTTTGTTTGTTTTTTTTGTTTTTTGTTGTGTTTTGTCTTTTTTTGCGTTCGGGTGCGTATCGGCAGTATTGGAGAATTGTCTCCGCGTTTTTGTTTATCTTTGTTGGGTCTTTTTGGTGTTCCGTTGGCACATTATGGGAGTCATGAAGAATTGTTTTTGTTTTGTTTGTTATTGTCTTTGTTTGGGTCTTTCTTGATCCTTGCGTTCGTGTGTGTATGGAAGTATGTAGAATTTGTCTTTTGCTCGGTGTTTATGTATAAGTGGACTGAATTTTGTTTATGTTATGCTGTTAATAAGCCTAATAAAGAATTTTATTTTCTGTAAGCTGTTTATGGTATCAGGTTGGACCTGAATTTTGTTTGCTGTGATCTATGTAGCGTGGAACAGTTGGCCATGTAATTATACATATATGGGTGTGTTCTGTGTATTTTGGCATATAAATGGAATTATGTCCCTTCTATACACTCAATTATGGATACGCAGGGCAACCGGACATATATAAATAAATGAATTCATTATATATTTATTTTTTGTGTGGAAGTGTTGTATCAAATCTCCTGTGCTGTGTATCTGTATGTGCCATGTTCGCTTCTGTGTAATGTGTGTGTGTGTGTGTGCGTGTGTACATGCATATGCTGCTTGCGTGTTGTAGTGTAATAATTACACATATATGTACAGAAACACAACACCACACACGTACAGATAGCATAATTCAAAGTAAAGAGTGAATATAGATCGGCATATATTGCAAACGCACACACACACACACACGTCCATACCACAAAAATCGCGACCCAAATCGACCGTTTTATTCACGATCATAAACCCGATCACCTTGTCAGCCTCGACCCATTAAGAACGGACAGTAATCACCCATACATCAAACGATAAATGACTGCGAGGAGCAGAACGCAAATTGAAGTTACTCCGCTAATTGCCTTTCAGTCCGCCCATTTACAGATCACAATGTCCGTCGCCCCCCTCCCTCCCCCCCCAAAAAAAATAGACGAAAAAAAAATACCCCCCCTTCTCTTTCGTTATTGGAATCCATCTTGAGCTCCCTCACCCCCTTAACAAAAACTAAGTAATTAAAATACAATCATCAACTCAGTATAAATGAAATAATGATAAGAAGATAAGCGATAATATATATGATTAATAATAATAGTGTAGATATTATAATAATAATAATGCAGTAAATAATAATAATATATGTTAATTAATTAATATATGATGCATAATAGAGTTAATAAGATGATCGGATATATGATAATAATAATAAGATTGATAATAATGAAATAATAATGGACTGCATCCGATAATGAATAATGAATTAATGAGATATATCTGCATAATAATAATGATAATAAATAATAATAATGATACATGATTAATAATAATGATAATGATAATAATAATGCATAATAGAGAAGACAATAATGATTTGATAATAAAATAATAAACAATGTATTTAATAATAATGATCAATGATAATATGATGAATAATCGATAATAAATAATAATAAAGAATTGAGAAATAATAATATATAGAAATTATATAATAGATAATTAATGATATAATAATAATAATGAATAAAATAATTATGATAATAATAATAATAATAATGTATAATAATAATAATAATAGATGAATAAATATAATGAATAATAATAATAATTAATACATCGAGGAAAAGAAATACCCCCCCTCTCTCTCTCAGCCATTCGACTGCAATAAGTGAACACACCCCCAAAAAGAAAGAAAATTAATAATAGATACACGAAATAATACCCCGCACGCACCCGCCCCCCCGCTCTTCGCTAAGACCGAATCATGACCTGTCCCCCTCCACCCCACCCTCAAAGATAAATAAATAATAACTGATAAATAATAAATACAAGAGACAATATGATCGTATAATCGAAAATAATACCACGAAAACAGAAACCCTCGCGCTCCCCTCCCCCCGCGGTCCCCTCCCCACATTTTCCCCTAGAGGACGCTGAATCATGAACACCCCCCTTATCCCCCCTAAAACAGTATAAGTGATGAGAGTGAAAAATAAATAAGATTAAATAAAATAAATAAAAATGATAATAATACAGCAGAAAAAATACCAACACACCGCGCGCCCCGCCGCGACCATTAGACGCGACATACGGAGTGGAGCGAGAAGGGAGACAGTCAGACAGAATAAAACTGTGATAGAGGAATACCTGCAATTCCATAGATACCACCCCCACACCCCGCCTAAAAAGAAAAAATTAGCTAATAAAATAAGGAAATCGGGATAAAATAGAGGAACGGACGAATAACAACAAGATAGATAATACACCGAAAAAAAATAACCACACCTGCCCCCCCCCCTGCTCGCTACTGAATCATGAAATTCTGGAAATATATCTGTCCATACGCAAAAACAAATTTAAAAGAGTTGCATAAAGCCATTGCTAACCGAACCGGGCGGTCTACTTGGCTTCCAATTTGTGCAAAAGGCGATAAAAGAGCAGAAAGAGAAATATCACTAATGCTCCATAGAGATTGCAATAAGCTTTTTCCGAGGAGTGCAACAAAGCTACGCATTACCTTTGCAACAGGGTATTTACCACTTGCGAATTCAGAATCATTGTACAAAAGGAAGAGATCAACAAAAATACAATTTACCTATCTCAGTTGTATTTCGCTGAGTTTTTTGTTCTCTCTGTCTGCTCGTGTTGCGTCTGCGATCTCTCTTCTCTGCTCTCTCTTGGTACTTTCTCTTTCTTTCGGGATTTCTTTCTTTTCTTTCCTTTCTTTCTCTCTGGCTCATCTCCGTCTCTCTTTCTCCTCATCTCTCTCTCTCTCTCTCTCTCTCTCTCTCTCTCTCTCTCTCTCTCTCTCTCTCTTTCTTTCTTTTTTTCCTTGTCAAATGTGATGCTTAAAAAATAATAATGAAAGGTTTAGGTTCAATTCAATGTTGCATGTTGAAAATATATTTAATAGTATAATCACTTTCGTTTTATATACAACCAAACTAGGTTTTTGGACTACCTTTACAATATATATTTTTTTTATCTTTTTATCTTTTTATCTTTCCATCTTTATCTGTGTGAATGAAATAAAGATAGATGATTGGAAGATAGACGGGGAAACAGAGAGACAGATAAATAGATAGATAGATAGATGAATGAATACACACACATACACACACGCACACACATACACACACACAACACCTACAAACACACACACACCACATACACACACACACACATACACACACAAACGTACGTATATGTATGTACGTACTTACGTGTTTATTCATGAAAAATCATATCCTTTATGAAATCTTTCCTCTAAAAACAAGAACGCCTTTTGAAGGTATGCGGTACATAATCTATTTTACGAAGCGTTGAAAAAAAAAAAACAATTTTTAAAAAAAAGAGGATTTTGAAATTACATTTTCTCCTTGCAAACATGCCGACAAAACTGAAATATGTTGTATAATTTGCATCCATGTTTTTATCAACAAGATCAACATGAATGGACTAATGTATGAATCTCTCCGTTCGTTTGTATTATGGATACAGTGACTAATAGTTTCATAAAAAACAAAGAGCGCCTTTTCAAACAATAATTTGGATTAATTTGTTTCACATTTTTGTTCACGACTTTTTTACTTTTTATGTTGTTACTTTTTTTACTTTTTTTTTACTTTGTTATTCTTTTTACTCTTCAGTTTTTTTGTTTGTTTTTTTTTTTACTTTTATTCAGCTTTTCTCGCGTTTGTTTTATCTATTTTGTGGCTTTTTTTCTTCATTTTTCTATATCATTTTTTTTCTTTATTACATTGTATAATCATTGATTTTTTTCGTATATAGAAACACACACACACACACATACACACACACACATACACATACACAGACACACACACATACACCCCCCCCCATACACACACATAACCACACACACTTACACACACACAACCCAGACACACGCACACAACCCCCCCCCACACACACACACAACAAAACCCCCCTCTCCCACCCACACACACCTGACACAACCCCCCCCCCACGCACACAACCCCCCCCTCCCCCACACACACCCGACCAAACACCCTTCCCCCCCCCACACACACACACCCGACGCAACCTCCCCCCCCCCCACACACACACAACCCCCCCCTTCTCACGCACACACAACCCCCCTCCCTCCCACACACACAAACACCCTCCCCCCCCCACACACACCCGACACAAACACCCTCCCCTCCCCCACACACACCCGACACAAACACCTCCCCTCCCCCACCACACCACAACAACACCCTCCCCTCCCACACACACCCGACAACACCCCTCCCCACACCACACACACCCCACACAAAAACACCTCCCCTCCCCCACACACACCCGACACAAACACCCTCCCTCCCCCACACCACCCGACACAAACACCCTCCCCTCCCCCACACACACCCGACACAAACACCCTCCCTCCCCCACACACACCCGACACAAACACCCTCCCCCCCCACGCACGCAACCCCCCTCCCACTCACGCACACAACCCCCCCCCCTCCCACACACACAACCACCCTCCCCCCACTCACACCGACACAACCCCCTCCCCGCCACACACACACAACCCCCCCTCCCCCCCCACACACATACAACCCCTCCCATCCACACAACCCCCCCCCACTTCCCCCCTCCTACACACACCCTCCCCCCCACACACACACAAACCCCCCCTTCTCACACAACCCCCCTCCCACACACACCCGACACAACCCCCTCCCCCTCCCCCCCCCCCACCCACACGCACACGGACACGCATGAGCCCGAGATATCCGCCGAAGCAAACACCAAGTTATATTTACTTCCTAAACTTCGGAATCACAGCGCTTGTGTCGTACGAAAGTTACAACCGAATTAAAACGAAGAAGGACGAAAGAGAAACAGATAAATGGAAAGGATAAGTGGAGAAGAAGAAGAAGAAGAAAAAAAAGGACGGAAGGGAAACAGACAAATGGAAAGGATAAGTAGAGAAGAAGAAGAAAAAAAGGAGAAAACAGAAAAAAATATATAGCCGTATGTGTATGTGTGTAGAGAAAGAAAAAGAAATGTCTAGAAGAAGGACGGAAGAGAAACAGAGAGAAATGGAAAGGATAAGTAGAGGAGAAGAAGAAGAAAAAAGGAGAAACAGAAAAAAAAAACAAAATATGGCTATATGTGTATGTGTGTAGAGAAAGGAAAAAGAAATGTCTAGAAGGACGAAAGAGAAACAGACAAATAGTAAAGATAAGTAGAGAAGAAGAAGAAGAAGAAAAAAGGAGAAACAGAAAAAAAAACAAAATATAGCCATATGTGTATGTGTGTACATAGAGAAAGGAAAAATAAATTATATCATTACAAACATACATATATGACAACTCAACTAAATAGGTAGATAGGTAGGTTGATTGATAGATAGTTAGATTGATAGATAGATAGATGATTTGATAGATAGACAGACAGACAGACGGAAAGACTGATAGATAGATAAATAAAAATAGGTAAATAAGATTTAGTTAATTTATTGCAATGTATTTATGACAAAGCACCAGAAAAAATAAGAAAATAAATGAAAATAAATCATAAAAGAAGATATTTTACTTTATTTCTGTCTGCCAGTTGGCTATCCAATATGGCGGACAGATTTTTCCCTCCATTTTGAAAAGGAAAATCATTAGAGAATTTTTATTGTTATTATTATTCAGTGAGGATCTGAGACCCGAGAGAAATGATTTTTTTTTTTTCTTCTTTTTCTGTTTCTTTTGGTTATATTCTTTATAGGTTTATTTATTCATATTTATTCAGTCCCGTTTTCTTTCTCTTTTTTTGAGAGCCACG
>NW_020871053.1:0-2500 GCF_003789085.1 Penaeus vannamei
TGTTTGTTTGTGTAGAGGTTCGATTTTTGTGATGTTTTTTTTGTTTGGTTTTGTTTGTGTAGAGGATCCGATTTTGGTGATGTTTTGTTTGTTTGTTTTGTAGTAGAGGGTTCGATTTTTGTGATGTTTTTTTTTTGTGTTTGTTTTGTTTGTGTAGAGGATTCGATTTTGGTGATGTTTTGTTTTGTTGTTTTGTTTGTGTAGAGGGATTCGGTCTTTGTGATGCTTGCGGTCGTGTTTGTTTTGTTTGTGTTGTGAGGGGGTACGTGGGTTTGTTTGTTAGTTTGTCGAAGTATGTGTTTGTTTGTTGGTGCTTGTGTGTTTGTTAGCGTGTTGTTTTTGGTGTTTGATTATGTTTTTTTCTCTCTCTCTACTGTCGTGTGTGTGTGTGTGTGTGTGTGTGTGTGTGTGTGTGTGTGTGTGTGTGTGTGTGTGTGTGTGTGTGTGTGTGTGTGTGTTGTGTGTGTGTGTGTGTTTATTGATTAAGTTCCAAAGTAATTATACACATATCCCATTCCCATATCCATATAATAAATATAATAAGCGTAATAAGAAAAACGTAATAAGTGATAAATAGCAATAAAATGTAACACAAAAATCAAGAAAGATAAAAAAAAAAAAAATATATATATATCTCCCTGCTCTTACCAGGTTTCCTCCGTGAAAAAAAAACGAAAAAAAAAAACGAAAAAAAAAAAAGTGCAGTTGCGAACCCGATATATCAAAATCATCGTTCGCTTTCAACGTTGCATGTCGGTCTGCATGAGAAGGCAACATTTCGGCAGTTGGTGTAAAAGGACTGAGAAGGTGTTGGCAAGGAGCAGTCTTGCAGTTGCGTTCGCCATTATATAACATCCACATTTATCACTTTATAACGTAATTTGTGATACTTTTAAGACATTTATTATTACGTAACATTAAATATATTATCAGATATCAACATTTATTATTATTTAACATTAACATGTATTATTATATAACATCCACATTTATCACTTAATTTGCAATTATTTTAAGACATTTATTAATTCGTAACATTAAATCTATTATCATATATTAACATTTATTATTATACAATATTAACATGTATTATTATATAATATTAACACGTATTATCATTCAACATTAACATGACTTATTATATAACATCCATATTAATCACTTTATAACGTCATTTGTAATTATTTTAAGACATTTATTATTACGTAACATTAAATATACTATCAGATATCAAAATTTATTATTATTTAACATTATGTATTATTATTTAACATTAACATGTATTATTATATAACATCCATATTTATCGCTTTATAACTTCATTTGTAATTCTTTTAAGACATTTATTTTTTTTTAATTCGTAACATTAAATTTATTCTCATATGTTATTTATCATTATTTAACATTAACATGTATTATTATATAACATATGACGTTTAACATTTATAACGTTATTTGCAATTCTTTTAAAACAATATTTATCATTGCGTAACATAAAATGTATCATTAATTAACATTATTTATAATATTCTAACATTGTTTAGCACCGACATTCATCATTACTAAACTTTATCTATATATTCTTTAAACATTAACATTTATCATTATTTAGCTTTAATATATATAACTATCTAACATCAACATTTATAATCATTTGTAGTTATTCAACATTAACATTCATAATTATTCATTAACTTTTATCATTTAACACCAAAATTTATCATTTCTTTAACTTTACCTACATCTTTAAACATTATTTACCGATTAATCAACATTAATATCTATCATTACCTCACATTCCTCATTATCATTTAACATAAACGTTTATCAAAATTTAACATGATTTACATTTTCTAAACATTATTTAATATTTCATCCTCATTCAACATTAATATTTACCATTTAACATTCTTATTTGTTTATCATTATCGATCTTTACTTAACATTAACATTTATCATTATTTAGGCCTGGAAAAATTTGACGTCGAATTAAACTGAATTTTCTCTCAATTACACCAACTACATGTAATTATCTCTCCCGTATTAATAAATTGAAATCTTTCCATAAAGTGTGTTTGTTTTATAACTATTGGTATCATTACATCATAATTAGGAATAACTGAATCTGAAAAGATGACAGACACCGAACAGGGACATAATGAGGATTATATTTTGATTGGGGCCACAGAATAATAATAATAATTAAAAAAAATGTTGGAAACCACTGCATTAGAGAATGATAGCGAGGTTTTATAATCTCGAGTACGCCACAGAATTATATAATATATATATATATATATATATATATATATATATAAAAGAAAAAAAATGGAAACCACTGCACTAAAGAATGATGCGAGGTTCTATAATCTCGAGTATCTTTCCTTTACAATATTAGTTTACTGCAACACGGGTCTTGCAAAGTATAAATTTTCTTCTAGGTAAAATAAAGTCTATTTTCGTTTTCGTTATCTTAATTTTCTGCTCTGAGTATGGCATA
>NW_020871053.1:7500-10000 GCF_003789085.1 Penaeus vannamei
AGGAGATGGAAAAGGAGAATAATAATGATAATGATAATAATAATAAGATTAAGAAGGGGAAGAAGAAAAATGAAAAAAGAAAAAAAAAACAAGAAAAAACAAGGAGAATGAGAAGAAAGAGAAGAAAAACAACAATAACAAGAGAAAGAGGAGGAGGAGGAAGAAGAAAGAGATAATAAGAGACAATAGTTAGTTCAGTGAAGAAGATGGAAGGTGAAAGATAGCAGAGAAATATAATAAACGACAGAGTGAGTGGAAGGAGGTAAAGAAAAAAAAATAATAAGACAAAAGAACAGGAAAAAGATAACAAGATAACATGATGAAATATAAGGATAACAAGAAAACAAAAAAAAAAGAAAAAAAAAAAAACTAAACAAGAATAATATAAAAAGATACAGCATAACACCAAGAGAAATGTTGATAACTGAGATTAGAAAAAGGAAAAGAAGAAAATGACGTGACAATTATAGACTGTCATGGTGAGGCCTGGCTTGGCAGATCTGGCAGATGAGGCTGAGATAAGTTCTCTCTCGCTTTATCTTTTTCCTTTTCTTTATCTCTGTCTCTCTCTTTCTTTATTTCTTTCTCTTTCTCTCTCTTTTCTCTCTCTCTCTCTCTCTCTCTCTCTCTCTCTCTCTCTCTCTCTCTCTCTCTCTCTCTCTCTCTCTCTCTCTCTCTCTCTCTCTCTCTCTCTCTCTCTCTCTCTCTCTGTCTGTCTCTCTTCATATGTCTCTGCCTTTGTTTCATCTTTCTCTCTCTCTCTTATCTGTCTCTCTTTATGTCTCTGTCTTTGTTTCATCTCTCTCTCTCTCTCTCTCTCTCTCTCTCTCTCTCTCTCTCTCTCTCTCTCTCTCTCTCTCTCTCTCTCTCTCTCTCTCTCTTCTCTCTCTTTATCTGTCTCTCTTTATATGTCTCTGTCTTTGTTTCATTCTCTCTCTCTCTCTCTCTCTCTCTCTCTCTCTCTCTCGTCTCTCTCTCTCTTCTCTCTCTCTCTTCTCTCTCTCTCTCTATCTCTTATCTGTCTCTCTTTTATATGTCTCTGTCTTTGTTTCATCTCTCTCTCTCCTCCTCTCTCGTCTCTCTCTCTCTCTCTCTCTCTCTCTCTCTCTCTCTCTCTCTCTCCTCTCTCTCTCTCTCTCTCTCTCTCTCTCTCTCTCTCTCTCTCTTTATCTGTCTCTCTTTATATGTCTCTGTCTTTGTTTCATCTCTCTCTTTCTCTCTTTCTCTGTCATCAATCTCTTTCGTTCTTGCATTCTCTCTATCACACGCTCTCTCATTTTCTTTCTCACGTGTGTGTGTGTTGGTGCATGTGTGTAAGTGTGTAAGTGTGTGCGTTTGTAAATGTATCAATGTATTTGCGTGTGTATGTCGATATATGTTTTGTATGCATGCACATGTTTAACTCCACATACGTACATACGTCTGTGCACAACCCTGTATCCATGACTGCATGTGCATGTGCGTGCATACGTGTGACTGCAGACATACCACAATATATTAAAAGCCCTATTAATCATTCTCCCCTCCCCCCCACCCCCCCCTCGTCTGTCTTCCTGTGCATTTAAAGCAATTGTAATCAAGAACAATTTAGCACGGAAAATATACCATTGCAGTAATGAGTGCTTGGCTCGATTGCAGGAAGCCAGAAGGGTACAGGCTTGTTGCAGACAAAAAGATGCCATGCAATTTATATGTTGCAATGTTGCGATTCTTGGCGTTGACATATGGTGTTTTAGTGGATTTAGTGAGAATGATGGATAAGATCCTATTCCTATGTTGCATGTTTTGACTTTGTTATTGAACATATGTGTTTTTGTAGATTTTAAGTGAGATATATGAGAGATCCTATGCTCCTATGTTGCAATGTTGCTTCATTCTTAGTCGTTAGTAACATATGAGTTTTAGTAGATTTGTGTGTTATGATAAGAGATGGATGCTGTTCATATTTGCAAATGTTGCTTCGGGATTCTTTGTCATTTGAAATTCATATGGTGTTTAGTAGATTTTTAGTGAGAATATGATGAGATCATGTTGTTCATATGTTGCAATGTTGCTTGATTCTTGTCATTGAACATATGGTGTTTTTGTGATTTTAAGTGAGAATATGATGAGAGATCCTGTGTTCATGTTGTCGAGTTGCTATTGAAATAGTGGTGTTTTAGTAGATTTTAAGTAGAGAAGAATTGATGAAGAGCATCCATGCTGTTTGTGTGCAATGTGCTTGATTCTTGTGTGTGTTGAAGACTAGTAAAATGGTGTTTAGCTAGTGTGTGTGTCGGAAGAACATTACTATAAAGACTGTGGTATGTGGGCAATGTTGCTTGATTCTGAAGTCGTTGAACATATGTGGTTTTAGTAGAGATGGATTTAGTGGAGTAAAGATTGTATCTGTGTGTGGCATGGCATGTGTCACATATATTGATAGATGAGACAGTGGCTTTCTTGACGATTGACAGTGTAGGTGTATTGTTTGTGTGTGTGAGAGACTGAGATGGAGAGA
>NW_020871053.1:15000-27500 GCF_003789085.1 Penaeus vannamei
AGAGAGAGAAAAGAGAGAGAGGGGGAGAGAGGAAGAGAGAGAGATTTTATATATTGCAATATAGTATTCTCGTTGCAAACATGCACGGAGAGGAGAAGAGAGAGAGAAGGAGATTAGAGAGAGGAATGAGAGAAAGTAAGGGTGCAAAAAAGAGAAGAGAAGAGAGAGAGAGGAGAGAGAGAGGAGAAAAGAGAGAGAGAGAGAGAGAGAGAGAGAGAGGAGAGAGAGGAGAGAAGGAGAAGAGAGGAGAGAGAGAAGAAAGAAGAGAGAGGGAGAGAGAGAAGAGAGAGAAGAGAGAAAGAGAAAAGAGAGAGAGAGAGAGAGAGGAGAGAGAGAGAAGAGAGAGAGAGAGGAGAGAGAGAGAGAGAGAGAAGAGAGAGAAAGAAAGAAAGAAAAAAGAGAGAGAGAGGGGAGTATAGCACACTGCAAGGGCATAGTCCTGCAAGCTCGCTAGCCCACGTGTGTCCCATACCTAGCCCCCGTGGTCTGCTCCGGTCGCCATGTGGCTACCCCACGTGTCGCCAGGCTCCCAGGCCACGCTACCGCCCCCACGCTACCAGGGAACGCCCGCGAGCCAAGGTCACCCGGCAGACACAAGGATCTCACATCCCGGCCCTTGACCAGGTCACTCACTCCAGGTCACCCTCCCTAGCAGGGCGTGGGGGCTGCCACTCTCTTCACTCAGCGCCGCCAGATACCCTGTTCTTGTTTCGTTACAACAAGGGCGGTGTAACTCTAGAAATAAGGAGAACAGTCACTAAGTGTATTCACTAGCCACCGCCAGTCATTCAAACTACACCTATACAGAAGGCCTTTTTAAGAACCCTTTATAGGGAGAGGATGAGAGAAGAAGAGAGAGAGGAAGGAGGGGGGGGGAAAGGAGAAAGAGAGAAGAAGGGGGGGAGGGAGAAAGAAAAGAGAAGAGAAGGAGGAAAGAGGGGGGGGGAAGGACAAGAGAGAGAAGGAGAGAGAGAGAGAGAGAGATAACGATTTATATATTGCAATATAGTATTACTCGTTTGCAAAACATACACGGGGATTAGAGAGAGAGAGAGGAGAGAGAGGGGGCGTCGAAGGGAGAGAGAGAGAGAGAGAAAGAAAGAGGAAGGGGGAGGAGGAGAAAGAAAGAAAAGAAAGAAAAGAAAAGAAAAAACTGGGATTCGCCTCACTGAGTACAAATTTCCATAAATAACACCATGTTCAAATCACACCCTCCCCCCCCAAAAAAAAGACGACTGCAATTGCAAGAAAAACGCGATGATAAACAGTCGCCAAAAAAAAAAGAAAAAAATCAAGCCATCATTTGCACTATGCCCCAAAGGTGGTTGCCCGCCTACCTTCCCCTCCACCCTATCCCATCACGCTTCCTCCTACTTTCTACGCCCGCCAATTCCCTCCCATGCCGCCCTCCTCTTTCTTCTTTCCCTAACCTAATCTATCCCGTATCGACCCCCTTTTTTCCTCCTCTCTTCGACCATAGACAGCCTCGCCACGAGAACCCCCTCACTCCTCCGTTTCTGCCCCCCCCAACCCATCTGTTCTCCGCGTGTTCCTCCCTCCCTCTTTCCTCCCCTTCGCCCCCCCTCCCGGCCTCCCTATTCCTTATTTCCTGTCCCTCTTCCCCTCCCTCCCACCTCCCCTATCCCCTGCCCCTTTGTCGCCTATCCTTCCTCCTCCCTCAATCTCCTCCCCGCCCCATCCTATCCTTCTCCGACCTCTCTCCCAGCCTCCTCCCACCGGTGGGTCCCCGCCGCCCTCCTTCCTATCCTTCCTGTCCCCCCTTCCAAACTCCTCCTCTCATCCTGTCCCTCCTTGCCTCCTCTCTTTCCCTTCAAATTATTTCTTCCTCCATTACTCCATCATCACAGCTCTCTTTTTTCTCCGAATATCCTGTTTACTCATTCCTTCGCCCCAAGTTCCGATAGCACACACTTTGACGTTATCCCCAAAGAAAGGGTATTCTATAGACTGCTGCAAAATAAACAGAATAACGGAATATGTACACGCAACCAACAAGTAATGAAAGAATTAGAGAAAGAGAGAGAGAAGGATGAGGAAGAAAGAGGTAGAGAAGAGAGGAGAGAAAAAGAAGGTATAGAGAATGAGAGAGATGAGAGAGTAGATCGAAAAGAGAAACAGTTCCCCAGACCATTGAGAAAAAGAGAGAAAGAAGACAAACAAACTAGTAGATGAGAAAAAGAGAGAAGAGAAGGAGAAGCAGTATAAAGCAACGACACAGGAGAAAACGTGCAAAAAGATTATGACCACGGAGAGAGAGAGAGAGAGAGGAAGGGGAGAGAGAGAGAGAAAGAGAAAGAGAGAAGTAGAGAGAGAGAAAGAAGAGAGAAGATATGAGAGAGAGAGAAGAGAGAGAGAGAGATAAGAGAGAGACGGGAGAGAGGAGAGAGAGAGAGAGCACAGAGAGATAGAAGAGAGAGAGAAGAGTAGAGAGAGAGAGAGAGAGAGAGAGAGAGAGAGAGAGAGAGAGAGAAAGACAGACACAGAGACAGACAGAGCAGAAGAAAAGAAAGAGAGAGACAGACAAACAGACAGACAGAGAAACAGACAGAACACAAAAAACACATCCAGAAACAAAGAACAGAGAGAGAAAGAAAAAAAAAAATAAAAAAAAAATGAAGTTTGTAAGGAATGCAAATCTGAAGAGAGGAGAGCCGTTCTGAAGCAAAACTTGGCAAGGAGCCAAGAGGAATGCGAGCAAAGGTTTCCGCTTTCCTCTCAGCTGTTATTTTCTTGATTTTATTGTCTTTTTCATTGTTCTTTTTCGTGTCTTTCTTGTTTGTTTGTTTGTTCGTGTTATTGGCTCTTTTATGTTATAGTACGGCTTTTTTTTGTTTTTTGTTTTCGTTATTGTTTTCATTCTTGTTCTTAGTCTTTTTCTTGTCTTTGTTTTTGTTTTTTTTGTTCGTGTTCTTGAGTTTGTTGTTGTTATTTTCATTGTTATTTTTGTTTTTATTCTTGTTCTTAAACCTGGTCCTTATTCTTATTATATCACTAACTAACTACTACTACTACTACTACTGCTACTACTACTGCTATTTCTATTACTATTTCTACTACTGCTATTACTTCTACTACTACTACTGCTACACTATTACTATTACTACTACAACTAACTAGCTACTACTACTACTATTACTTCTACTACTACTACTGCTACTACTATTACTACAACTTTTACTACAACTGCCAATGCTATTGTACTTCTACTTCTACTACTACAATAATTACTACTACTACTGTTACTATTACTAATAGTATTATAGCTATTATCATAATATTATTGAGTCTATTATTACCATTATCATTAGCATTATAATTTACAGTATCAGCAACATTAAAATAACCATTATTGATATCTAATATGTATTTATGAAGAAAACGACAATAAGAGAAAAAAATTGCAATTATCTTTTTCTTTTTTATTATCTAATATTTTTCTAAATATCAATTTATAATTTTCATTCTTCTATCTTGTTTCCTGGTCGATCTGCAGTTAACAATTCAAAAAAGGAAAAGAATGAGAAATGAAGTGTTTTACATTTACTTTTACTCAATGTCATTTTTTTCTGAAAAAAGTGCGTCCCCACTTCATTAAAAAAAAAGAAAAAAATAATAATTCTAGGCATGGTATTTATCGTACGTCTGGAAGCATAGTCATTGTTGCTTAATCTCGACCTTGTCTAAGTACAAGTTGTTTTTATCTATCTTACTGAGAGCAGAAAGCATTGAAAAAGGGAGGTGGACGTATATGCAGATTGAGAAGACATTTTACTATCGTCACCCCTGCTACTACTGCATTTTTTTACCCGTTTTTTATAAACAAATTGATTAGCAAGGCCGCTAACATGGACAGGATTAGCGATTTCATAAATTATAGTTTTTTTTCGTTTATTTTCAGTTAATCATAGTCATTGTTTTCGTTTTTGTTGATTGTTGATGAAATCTAAAAGAAAAAAATATAATTGTCCTTTTGATAAATTTGTTTGTTTGAGAGTAGAGACAATGTTTGTTGGTTTGATAATTGGCGATGAAATATTTTTTGTGTGTATTACCTGACGAAATCAGGATAAAATCGAACCATCGGCTAAGTTCCCTCTTCGACATCGTTGTAAATTAACTTACTTTTTATTCCGCTGCGGATCTCTCTGATCCTTCTTCATCACCATAATTATCATTAACATTAGTATCACCATTTTTATTTATTGTTCTTTCTCTACATTTGATTATTGTGGTTTATTGACCGAATCCCTTAAAAAAAAAAAAAAAAATCTTTCAACGAATTCTCATCACCGAATCAAACACACAACAACAAAAATACCACAAAACAATACAAAACAAAAACAAAACAAAACAAAAATACGTTATTAACATCCAATAGCTTGAGAGGTTTGGTGATACCCGAAACCAACTCCAACTCCAAAGATATAGGCCTATTAGTGAAAAAATATTAGGAGAAAGGGAGACATTTTGAATTTTAACGGATAAACAACACTTTCGGCCGGTTTGTTAAAATTGTGCGAAGCCCGACCCAATATTCATTATACGGACATACCTATTCGTAGAAATAAATGCATACCCATCAGTCTAGACATGCATAACCTCCCTCCTATTACCGTTATAGCTAATGTTCATAATATATTGAGTTTGGTGTGTCGAAAAGAATCCTGTATTGCGTGTACCAAGTAAAATATATATCGTAAAATCATAACAATTTGAATTTAAAAAAGAAAGAAAGAAAGAAAAACATTATCAAGTCGACAGGAAATTATACACGAGAAACAATTCCAACACCCAGAAAAAAAATTACTTTACATATATATCTGGCATACCAAAATAAATAAGCATAAATCTAAAAATAGATGATGATACTGTCGCGATAAAATACACGAGTCAGCCCAGGGGAATGAATGGCCAGGATACATACAAGGAAAATGCTCAATTGAAAGAAGCGTCTTTTTTTTTTTCCTGAACTCAAGGCCGCCTACAGATGCTTGTTACTAAAACCGGTTGTTAACATCAAGATACCACAACCCGCGTTTAAGAAAAGTATTACGTGTATCAGAGTTGTGCTGAAATGCAAATTTGAGGGAGTGTATTTCAAAATTCATCTGTCTGTAATATACACTTACTGTATTTCAAAATTCATCTGTCTGTAATATACACTTACTGTATTTCAAAATTCATCTGCCTGTAATATAACTTACTGTATTATTCAAAAAATTCATCGCCTGTAAATATACACTTACTGTATTTCAAAATTCATCTGCCTGTACTAAATACACTAACTGTATTTCAAAAATTCATCTGTCTGTAAGGTATACACTTACTGCAAAATATCAGTGGTCCTGTAATATACACTATAACTGTATTCTCAATTATCATGCTGTACTGGGTAATATACACTTGCTGTGTCAGAAATGTTTAGCGGCGGCAACCTTTTGAAAGTAGTGTGCCAGTTTATAATTAATGGCGCTTATTATAACCTTGCGTGACAGTTTTTTTTTTCAGCACATCTATACCCAAATGTATTTGCCTGCACATAAGCTATGAACATAAATGTATTTGTGTAACAATATAGTGATTTTATAGATTTTGCGAGGGTACATAAAGTAATTAAAAGAGTATTAATATTACTTGGAGGAGGAGAGAGAGGCAGCCTTATATTATGACACTAAGCGATGATACGGTATGAAGACTACGCTACAGTGTAAGATGAGAGAGCGAGTAAGATATATTATATGTTATTATGTATTACCATATATATTTCAATAATATAGTAACATATTAATTACAGCATGGATTTAATATACATATGGATATATTACACATTAATAGAGATACATAATTAGTATATACATACATCATATATATACATACCACACCACACCACACACACCACAGGGCACACACACCACGAACAGGAGCCACACACAACACACACACACACACACAATAGATATAAGTATATATAATAATGACTTTAGGTAGTATATATATAATAATATATAATATATAGGATTAAATAATATATATACACACAGCATAAACATATAATATAACACCAATATATACACATAATATACACCATATAATGAGATTATATATATATAATATAGTTATATATATATATACAGTATATATATACATATAAATATATGACATATATAGGTAACATATATAATATAGTATATATAACAGATATATATAACATATGAAATATAATCATATATATATATAGCATAATATATACATAATTATAATATAGATATACATATAGAAGTAGTATAATATAGTATGGCAGATACTGGAGTAGGAGGTAGGGTGTATATATAGAAGGTGATATTAATATATATAGTATATATATGATGGTATAGAATATATATGTATGTATAGGGTAGGAAATATTGGAGGTATGAGGGTATTTAGGGTGTAATATGAGGTATATATGATAATATAGTATAAGTTATAGAATAATTAGAATAGTAAATGGTAAGATAAGTATATAAGCTTAGAGAGAGGGGCCATATATAAATAAGTAATGAGTATATACAATATATAAGCATATATACACATATATATACATATAGTATATAATATGCATACATTACATTATATAACATATACACACACACACACACATACACACACACGACACACACACACAACACACACACACACACACACACACACACACACACACAACACAGAGAGGGGAGTAGGGAGGGGAGCGAAGTCACACACCGACATATATATTATATGATGATAAATAATATATATATAATATAGCGAGCATAGTATACATCATATAGTATATACCCATATATACATAATATATAATAGTAAGAATAATATACCGACTAGAAATACGCTACGAGATCGCGGTAGAGTTTAATATATATATATAAATATAATATAGGTAGTTATGTGTGTATATATATTGTATATTAATATGTATAAGATAGAAGTAAGAGTATGAGCCTAGAACCTAGTATAAGAGGTCAGTATATATATATATTATATATATATATAAGTGTTATGGTGGTGGTGGTGTGTGTGGGGTAATATATTGCTAATATATATGTAAATGGTATGTATAGTATATAGAGTAGTATAGGGAACAATAGATGGTTGTAAATATGTGTAGTATATCTATAATAAGTAGTATGAAATATATTAAAATATAGTATATATATATATATAATATAGAGAGACTATAGGATATAGGATTATACCGTAATAGGGTTATGATAAAGTAAGACGCATGGTAATGTAATGTAATATATAACGATGGTAGTAAAGATAAGAATAAGTTGTGAATATAGCAGTAGTACATAGCATAACACACAGCACACATATAGGTAAGAATATATAGAGTAGAGTGTATATATCTATAGTAAGATATGAGACTAGGTATATAGTATAATGAGCATTGTATATGAATATATTGTATATATAGTACTGTATAGAGTATGGAGTAACTGTACATGGAGATAGAGCGGGTGTATATAAGGTAGCGTATAGTTGATATGTATTTACCTATGTATAATATATATAGTAATAGTAGTATATAGATATGTACGACGGACAGTGAGATAGATAGATACCAGACATTATAGTAGTACTAGAGAGTAGCGGTGATATTACGAGTCACAGTATTATACGGAGCTTAGCATAGCCGCAAGTGAGAATAGGCGGGCACGAAGGATAATTTGTACATATATGTATTTTCGACGCCGCGAAGCGTATGAACGAAGTAGATTATAGATAAGAAAGATTGAAGCTGGAGATAATAGCATCATTTATATAAATATAGTGATCGAGGGTGTAGGATAGGATATGATACAGGGAGTCAATGACATATGATAGGCATTGGTTTGATCTACAATACCTCTAGCGTATATCATATCACTAGTAATTAAAATATATAATATCACTCAAGCATCATTGATTACGCACTGAGTGATTAATAGTGTCATTGCAGATTTGAATACGACCAATGTTATCTTACATCTATACATAATATCATATAATATATATGATTATATGTATATATATACATATAATATTAACTATATATAGTAGTATGTAGTATATATATAGATGTTATGTACTATAAATATCCATATATAGTAACGTATAACTATACATACACTTATATATCATACAATACCATACATACATAAACATACTATAGGCACATAATACACATATACACATATACAATATAACCATATACATATAGCATATACATATACATATATATATACTTTATAATATATATATATATATATAGACTATATGTAAGTACTATAAGTATATTAGGTATGCTCTATATATATATAGTATGTATTATAATAGTAGCATATACATATACTATACAATATACACATATCACACACACAATCAAATAATACAAATAGTAATAGTATATATTTATATAATATAATATATATATATATAAGTATATAATAATATATATGTTATATAGTATATATATATAGAGGAGAGAGCTTATAGCACAACATGAGAGAGAGACAAATATGAGATGTACATAATATCATAATACACAGAATATATACAAATGTATTTATATATAATATATATAATATATTATATATTATTACATATATATATATATATTCCACACACACACAACACACACACATATTATATAAATAGAGAATATATATATATATATAATATATGGGTATATATACAAATGTACATGAGTAATATATAAATATATAGAGAGATTATATAGTATAATATATATTATATGTATGTATATATATGGGTATAAATATATATTGTATATATATATAATATTTATATATTATACGTATATATATATATATAATATAATATATATATATAATTATCACAAACGTCTATTGTGTGTATACATATGTATATGCATATGTACAGTGTCAGAGTGAGGTATTGTGATCGAGTTCGGGGAGGTGAGCTGTTAGTGCTTTATAGGATGAAACATCTGTAAATGTAAAGAGTATATATTCCCTAGCAAAATAGAGTATTATCAATTCAAAACGTTCTCGTAAGGTCTACAAAAATTAATATTGAACCAAACATATGATGCAGACAGTGCCACCTAAAGGAGTGTTAGTTCATGCTGTTGTTAAGTAACGAGTTGCCAATTACAGAGTGCCATTTAGGTGACTCACACACTCAAGGCCCAGTCATCGCTACGCTTTGCCCGTCAATTTTTTTGGCGTTCCGAATGAAACCTCACGTAAGAATAGGCTGAGTCAATGTAAACAAACCTGGCGCTAAGCGAGGTCCCGGAGTCACACGAACACTTCTTGATACATATTACTGTTATTTTAAAGAAATATGAAGCTGATCTAAAAATATTAGCTTATGTTTACATTCACATACTATCTGAATTATATTAAGTAGCAACAAGATCAACAACGGAAATTAGACATGCTGCAATCATGATCTGCAGGGTGCAACTCTTTCGTGAAGTCCCAAGATACAATACTGTGTATGTCCGTTTGAAGAGCATAGAACCAAAGTGATAGAAGAGGATATCCGTCAGCAATTAAAGCTTTGGAGTTTAACTTGGATGTGAGACAATTTAATGTAATTAAGGACAGGTTTTTTATGCTGACCCCTAGTAACCAAGCACTTGTCTGGAGTTGGACGCTAACTTAGGGTCAATTTTTTATAATTTATCGGTGGTAAGTATCCATGCCTGGTGTTAATTTCCCGATGGCATCACCTCCGCTGTGTGAATTGTGGTGCACGCACCTTTGTCTACCTTTCCAATGACTGAAAAATGCTCTATATTTCCTCAAAGTGAGTGGTAACTTGCTCGAAATAAATATCGTAAACCAACGCAGAGGTTTTACTCACTCCAGTCAGAAATATAATTAATCTTGCAACCAAACTGAAGTTTCTGGTTCTGCACTCAAAGGTTAGATGCCTGAAGCGCGCGAGCGCGCGCCTAAACAGCCATTGCTGGTTGCTCTGACGTCACGCGCAGAGCGCGCGAGAGAGAGAGAGAAAAGGCTAGATATCAGGATATTAAGCTGAATATCAAGGAAATTCATTTGCTTAAATATCCTTGTGTTCCCGCTCCCGCAGGCGGATGCTCAACCAAGGGAAGAAGAATTCCATTTTCTTCCAAATCGTCCACGAACAGACGCCCAGCACTACGCTCCCTCTTCAGCATCCACACATCTTAAACATCCATAAACATTCAGTACAGATCCTGTACTTTCCTTCCACCCTTCTCGAGACACAAACGCCCACGCACCACTTACACACACATGAGTTGTTATTAACGGTTCCCGAACAAGCACTAATCGGGTGGTGGCCAGCGATCCGTAGGCCTGGAACCTCACAATCTGTTTCACTGGCAGACGAATCTTTCCTTGAGCAAAGAACTCCATATTCTCGGTTGAAGGACCCGACTCAGCCGAGACACGTTGTCTACTGGGAAAGGAAAAAAAGAGAAAGAGAGCAAAGAAACCTAAACAGAAAATAAAAGAAAAAAACGAAAAGCATGAAGGGAGAAACCAATGATTTCCCAAAATCCGTAACGAAATAGGACAGCTGAACAGGGGAAAAAAAGTAAATAAGTCTGAAGAGGGTGGAGAAGGCGGATAAAGAAAGAAGAACATGGCCAAAGGAAGGAGGCAAGAGGAGAAAACACGAGGGAAGGCAGAGATGATTGATTGGCAAACTATGTTGTAACAGCAGGAATGTCCTTGTCTAGGGACAATTCCTACCACGGGGGCGATTGATCAATTTCGTGCTCGTAGGTGGAAAAAGGCCTCAACGTGTGTTGAAAGAAAGGAGAATGTTTTCGGTTGAAGCTCGCATGCAGGATCCTTCATAATCTATGTTTATCAGATATGATGCGTGATTGTTTCGTTTACAAATGTTTCTTGGGACAAAATCATACGAAGAAGCATAAGAAACAGACGCATATATATTGTATATATAGTAGTATATATATATATAATATAATATATATTAATAATATATAATATATATAGTATATATATATATATATGAATATATATATATATATATTTGTGTGTGTGTGTGTGTGTGTGTATGTGTGTGTAGGTGTGTGTGTGTGTGTGTGTGTGTGTGTGTGTGTGTGTGTGTGTGTGGTGTTGTGTGTGTGTGGTGGTGGTTGTATGTGTGTGTGCGCACATATGTATATTATGTATATTATAATATGTATACATATATGTATATGTATACATATATGTATATATACATATGTATACATATATGTATATACACACACATACATGCATACGTATATGCATGCGTACATACATACATATATTTATGTGTATATGTGTCCGTGTGGATGTATATATGTATATATGTAAGTATGTACACACACGCATATATCATGTATATATATACATATATAGATAGATTGATGCACACATACATTTATACATACATACATACATACATGCAAACATAAACATCCATAAACACTATCATACATACACTAACATGGCATCATCAAACACACACACGGAAAGAAACAATGAAAAATATTCACAGATTAGTAACGCGGCTTGTCTGTAAACATACACATACATGTATAAAAAGCACCATACACGCGCACACCATAAAACGCACATATCAAAAACACGCACATACACTAACGCACTCGCAAACGCTCATGTTAAAAAAAAAAAAAAAAAAAAAAAAAAAAAAAAAAAAAAACACGCACAAGCCCCCCTGTCCTCAAATATGCACACTATACGCTGATGTGTAAACAGACACGCGTACTCACAAAACACAAACCAACGCGCACATACAAGCACACACACCCCTGTACGAATTTCCACACCCACATACACATACACACACCAGCACTGAGCCGCACGCATAAATGCAGAAGTGATATGAACCCCTCCTACCAAAACAATATACCCCGAAAGTTTACCTCCCACCTAAAGGAACGTCTGCCAAGGCCAAGATGGGGTGCACGACGTATTTCATTTGTACAAAAAGAGGATAGCAACTGTCCCTCTTACGTGGACCTCGAGTGCAAAAGGCGTGATGACACCTTTCTTGGTGGACACGGGGCTTTTGAGTCGTCCCATTTGCCCTGAACACCTGGAAGAGATTGGCATACCGGACGAGAGAAATTTTGCGCGTCGCTGGAACTAGCTTCTGTTCATGTTAGATAGATGTAAAAACTCTAGGCACAGTCTTTCCCTTTTGGTTTGCTGTAGAAGATTTCGGTGGAAAATCTACTCGGTATTTGAACACCCTCAGCCGGTGATTTCAGGTGTCTCCCTGAAATCTAGAGGAAAAACTCACTTAACCTTCCGTGACTCATGCAGACTTGGGTAAGATCCTTTTCGTATAAGATGTACGAGACAGGATCGTCGAAGGCCAAGAAGTGAAGGTATTGATTGATACGGGTACGAGTTTCCACCTTGTCGGTAGCATGGACTTAGCAAAACAGCTGAATT
>NW_020871053.1:37179-39679 GCF_003789085.1 Penaeus vannamei
ATTATAATAATAACTATATTAATGAGAATAATAATAAAATGATAATTATAATGATAATTTTCAAAATAATTGCAATAATAACAATAATTGATAATATTCTAATATTTCTAATACCAATTAGAATAACAGAAATAGTAATTATATTTTTATTAGTTATCATAATTATTATAATCGTTGTTATTATTACTAAAATTATCAATATTGTCATTATCATTATAAAAATAGTTATAATGATGAAAATGACATTATTAATTTGTATAATAATAATAATAATATAATGATAATAGTAAGCAACAAGGTAACGGCTTAATTAACGTTTGACACCATGTATAATAGTGAAAGGCAAGTTTTCCAAACCATTACCGATGCGGAGTTATCCTGAACAAATGTAAAATTTCAGTATTGTTTTCCGCATCCCATGAGGGCAATTTAGAGACAGGCCCTGATTTTATCATTATTGGGTATTTTACAGGAACCAAGAACAGAGTGGATTCGGCGAGGTTGATAATACGATGGGGCTGAGGTATGACTTTGATTACAGGCTTATAACAACACATCACATAAGTATATCTACTATTTTTCTTATTTTCCAGTTTCTACTAATTTTAGAGAGATGGAGAGAGAGAGAGAGAGAGAGAAACATAAGACATGAATTCACACATAAAATATGTAGTATAACCTACAAAAGCAGTACGCAGATCTAATACAAAATAAGTATTAATACGTAGTCCCCGTGTTGTAAAGGTTAGCACGGTTTAAAGCGGGTTCGATCCCCGACAGAGACCAAATTTTAAAGATTTTATTTAACAAATTTGTTTAATATCTAAATTTGCTTACAGACTCATCAATATTTCAATTTTCTTTCTGGTTGCTTATCTGCCTTTATCCTCTTACTTGAAAGTGCATATATATATATATATATATATATATATATATATATATATATATATATATATATATATATATATATATATATATAATTGTTTTGATCTGTTTACGTTCATATGTGTGTATATGTTAAATAAAAAAAAAAAAAAAAGGAGGGAGTTCAAAAGCAAATTTGCCACGAAAAATATTCATCCCACAAAAATTTGAATTACGAAAAATTACTTTTCTCTCCCTCTCCATCCCCCTCCCTTTTCTCCTCTCTCTTCTTCCCTTGCTATCACAATATCTTTCTATATCTTAGTAACCCTCTCTCTCCCTCTCCCTCTCTCTCCTTCCCCTCTCCCCCATCTCATTCTCTTTAGTAGTTATGGCTATTTTTACTGGCAACATTATTACTACCATCACAATCAATATCATGTTATCACTTGTGTGTGTGTGTGTGTGTGTGTGTGTGTGTGTGTGTGTGTGTGTGTGTGTAAGGTGAATTGCAAACACACTCATACAAACATACATGAATAGACATACACATAGACCACTCAATTTCGCTCTCACTAGTTCTCCTTGTGCATTTGACAGCAAATTTGAATGCGTTTAATCCTACAAAATTTAACCATTCTTATATACAATAAAGTTTTATCGCAATTGCTCTTCTGTGTCCATTTGTAGCAACAATAAATTGCTGAGACTTTTGAGAAAGAGAGAGGGGGGGGGGGTAACATAAAAAAAACAAGAATTCATACATTATGCAATTACAGAACAACTATATTTCACATATATCCTGTCTCCTTGGTGCAGTGGTTAGCACGATTGCCTTTATAAAGCAACTCGGGTTCGACGTTTTCATGTAGGAATGTTTCAATATCTAAATTAGCTCACCAACACTCTTTCTGGTTGCTTATCTTCCTGCATTCACTTACTTTACAGTGCATTTTTTTTTTCTTCTTCTTTTTTACGTGCATGTGGGTATATGCAAAGAGAGAGGAAGTTCAAGAGCAAAATGGCCGCGAAAAAAATCCATACCATAAAATTTAATTTTGCAATTTTTCTTTCTTTTGCATTGCTTTTCTTAATTCGCATTTTAGTCGCACTCAAGATGCATTTTCTACTTTCGCTTTTTCTCATTTTCACGTTTCTTTATTTTCACTCTTCTTCGCTTTGTTTTCTCTTTTTTGTTGTTGTTGTTGGCGCAGTTCTCTTTATTTTTTATTTCACAGTTTTTCTTTCGCATATTTATCGCATTTTGATATATTTTCTATTGGAATTTTTTCTCACTCGCCTTTATTTTTTAATCATTGGGATGTTTCTCTTCATTTTTCGTATTCGAATTCTATCGCCCTTATGTTACTTATTTATATTATTGTTATCTTTATTTATATTATTTTTATATTCATTTATTTATTTGTTGTTTTTATTATTATTCAATTAAATGAAGATAGCATTTCACATAGACAATTGCACGATTCTCTGGAAAATACGTATATATTACATAGGAGTGATATGTCTTGTTTCGACTTTCTACACTGAAATAGGAAAGAATGAAATTTTATTGACCTATTATGAGTTGCAAATGGCCTACATGCACAAACTAAAGTACAAATACATGCACACATAA
>NW_020871053.1:54679-56663 GCF_003789085.1 Penaeus vannamei
TTAGAGAATATAGAAAATTTAAAAATGATAATGAGATCAGAAGAGAATGACAAAAACCGAAATGCGGCAGGATAAAAGATGGAGGAGAGGAGATATTGGAGGAGAGGAGGACAAGAGCGAAGAAAGAGGAATATGAATACAGAGTAATAGGAGGAACAGGAGAGGAGAAGGAGGAAAAGGAAGGCGAATCGAAGGAAACAGGAAGAGGGTACAGAGGAATAGGAACATGATAGAAACAGAGGAAGAGAAAGAGGTAGGAGAAGAGGGGGAGGTAGGAGGAGAGGAGGTGAGGTAGGAGGAAGAGGAGAGAGGTAGGAGGAAGGAGGAGGTGAGGTAGGAGAAGAGGAGAGGTAGGAGGAAGAGGAGGAGAGGTAGGAGGAAGAGGAGGAGAGGTAGGAGGAGAGGTTAGGAGGAGAGGAGGGGAGAGGTAGGAGGAAGAAGGAGGAGAGGTAGGTAGGAAGAGGGGGAGTAGGTAGAGAAAGGGGAGAGGTAGGAGGAAGAGGGGGAGAGGTAGGAGGAAGAGGAGGAGAGGTAGGAGGAAGAGGAGAAGTAAGGAGGAAAAGAAGGAGGAGAGGTAGGAGGAAGAGGAGGAGAGGTAGGAGGAAGAGGAGGAGAGGTAGGAGGAAGAGGAGGGAAGGGTAGGAGGAAGAGGAGAGAGGTAGGAAGGGAAAGAGGAGGGAGGTAGGAGAAGAGGAGGAGAGGTAGGAGGAGAGGGAGGAGAGGTAGGGGAAAGAGGAGGAGAGGTAGGAAGGAAGGGGTGGTGGGGTGGTGGTTGGTAGGAGGAAAAGGGGAAGAGGAAGGAGGAGGAGGGAAAGGGGAAGAGGAGTTAGAGAGAGGGGGAGGAGGAGGAAAGGGGGGAAGAGGAGTTTAGAGGAGGAAGAGGAGGAAGGGGGAAGAGGAAGTTGGAGGAGGAGGAGGAGGAGGAAGGGGAAGAGGAGGAGGAAGGGAAGAGGAGCAGGGAAGGGGAAAGAGGGGGGAGGAGGGAAGAGGAGGAGAGGAAAAGGGGGGGGAAGAGAAAGGAGGAGAGGAAAGGGGGAAGAGGGAGTTTAGAGGAGGAGCGGAGGAGGAAAGGGGGGAAAGGAGTTGGAGGAGGAGGAGAAGGAAGGAAGAGGAGGAGGTAAGGGGAGAGGAGCAGGAAGGTGAAGAGGGGAGGAGGGGAAGGAGAGGAGGAAGGGGAGAGGAGGAGGAGGAAAAGGGGAGAAAAGAGGAGTTAGAGGAGGAGGAGGAGGAAAAGGGGGGAAGAGGAGTTGAGATGGGGAGGAGGAGGAAGGGGAAGAGGAGGAGGAAGGGGAAGAGGGGGAGGAAGGGGGGAAGAGGAGGAGGAGGAGGAAAGGGGGGAAGAGGAGGAGGAAAGGGGGGAAGAGGAGGAGTAGAAAGGGGGAAGAGGAGGAGAGAAGGGGGGAATGAGGAGGAAAAAAAAAAAAGTAAAGGGGAGGAGAAGGGCGGGGAAGAGGGAAGGCGCGGAGGAGGAAAGGGGAAGAGGAGAGGGACGGAAAGGAAGAGGAGAGAGGAGGGGAAAGGGGAGAGAAGGAGCGAGGAGGAAGGGATGGGAAGAGCGAGGAGGAGGAGGAGGAGGAGGAGGAGGAGGAGGTGAACGTGAGAGGAAAACGTTCCGACCGAGGCAACTGTGTCACGCTGTGGGAGGGCGGGAGGGCGGAGCCGATGACAGGGGAGGGTGGAGGGAGGGAGAGAGGGGGAGGGCCCGGCCGCCGCCGCCACAACCAACCAAATCGTATTTAAGGTAGCGAGACTCGTATTACACACAAACAGGGAGTTCACGGTGGTTCCAGAGGTGTTACGTCTGTGGGCGTCACAGCGACAGTGGGCGGGCGGTGCGGGGCGCCGGATACGTAGGCGGGCTGTGCAGCGTGTGTTGGAGGAAGTAGGGGAGGTAAGGAAGGTGTACGCGGGATGGGGTGGGGGCAAGATAAGGACGGAAGGGGAGGGGGGGAAGGGAGGAGTGGAGAGGCACGGAGCATGAGGG
>NW_020871054.1:5000-7500 GCF_003789085.1 Penaeus vannamei
GACGGAGGGAAAGAGAGAGAAAGAGCGAGCGTTCTGCAAAGTAATGCACGAGGGGGGAGCAGGACATTCACGCACACACGGCCAGGCGAAGGGGGCGGGGCCGGCCCAGGGTTTTCACACAATGAAAGAGGGAGGCGCCAGGGGGCCCCGCAGCGAGCGTACCCAACTGTTGGGGTGTGTGCCGGGCCACGCAGCGAGCATACCCACTCCTGGGGTGTGTGCGGGCGTCCACCCCATTCAAAATGGTTACCGCCTCTCGCTCCGGTGGGTGGGGTGAGGGAGTTGGCGGCAGTTGGGGTTGTTGGGGAGAAGGGGGAGAGGGGGAGGGCATGGAGGAAGGAGTATGGAGGTAAGGGGATGGAGGGAAGGGGGTGGTGATTGGGAATAAGAGGGAGGGAGGGAGGGAGGGAAGGGTGAGATGGAGAGAGTGGGGGAGGGGGGGAGGGGGAAAAAGAAAAATGGGAGAATTATAACACCGCAAATCTCCGAGTTCAGCAAAGGTTGAAGCAGAATGAGAATGTGCGATGAAAACACACACACACACACTACATTACAACACAACACACACATATTGAGGAGAGAGAAGAACGCACCACGTGGAAGTATCTTCATACACATAAACCAAATGAATGCAAGATACAAGATAAGACACCACACACCAAACATTCTCATATATATGTATGTATATATGAATATATATATATATATATATATATATATATATGTATCATCATCATGATACATATATATATATATATATATATATATATATTATAATATATATATACATACATACATGTATATATTATATTTATATATAAATATGTGTATATATATATATATTATATATTTTTAGGCATGTATATTTATATGTATTTATATATATATATATATTCATATATATATTATATATAGTATATGTATATATTTTCTATATATACATGAGAGAGAGAGAGAGAGATTGGAATAGAGAAAGAGGAGGTTTATTATTAAATGATACGATTGAGAGGAGGACTACGGAGAGAGAAGGAGAGGATAGAGAGAGAGGAGAGAAGGAGAAGAGAAGAGAGAGAGGGAAGAGAGAGGAGAGAGAGAGAGAGAGAGAGAGCGGCGGGTGCGGCAGGTAGGGAGATGATGATTAATGATAAATATGGAGGAAGAAGGGGGAGAAGGAGAGAAGAGAGGAGAGAGAGAGAAGGAGAGAGAGAAGAAGAGAGGAGAGAGCAAGAGAAGAGAGAGAAGATCGCATAAGTGACGAGAGAGACGAGAAAGAAGAAAGAGGAGAGAGAGAGGAGAGAGAGAGAAGAGGAGAGAGAGAGGAGAGAGAGAGGAGGAGAGAGATGAGAGTGATCGAGGACGAGAAGAGAGGAGAGGACCGGATGGAGACCGAGGGAATAGAGAGAGTTATGAGAAGAAGAGAGGGAGGGAGAGCGAGGCGAGAGGGAGAGATGGGAGGAGAGGAGAGGGAAAGAGGAAAGAGGGGAAGAGAGAAGGAGAAGAGGAGAGAGGAGACCGAGAGAGGGAGGAGAGATGAGGAGAGAGAGAAGAAAGAGGAGAGAGGAGAGGAGAGAGGAGAGAGATAAGGGAGAGAAGAGGGAGGAGAGAGAAGAAAGAGAGTGGGAGGAGGACACCCCGAGGGTAGTGAGGAGAGGGCAGTGAGGAAGGAGAAGGAGAAGGAGGAGGAGACGGGAGGAGAGGAGATGGAGGGAGGAGAAGAGAGGAGAGAGAGAGAGAGAAGAGACGAGAGGAGGGAGAGAGAGAGGGGAGGAAGAGAGAAGAGGGAGAGACGAGAGAGAGATGAGAGAGAGAGAGGGAGGAGAGAGAAGGGAAAAGGCAAATCGGCAGCCGTCTGTTTTCCCTCGCCCCTGCGGCAGTATAGGGAGAGGGGAAGGGAGAGGAAGGAGGGAGAGGAGGGAAGGGAAAAGAGGAGGAGGAGGAGGGAGGGAGGGAGGAAAGGAAGGGAGAAGGAAGGAGGTGAGGGAGGGAGGAAGGGAAAGGAAGAGGGGGGAGTGGAGGAGAGGGAAGACAGGAGGAGATGGCAAAGGGAACATTGTAAGAGGGGGGGAAGGGTAGAAAGGGGGGGAAAAACGGGAGAGAGAGACAGGGAAATGCAACAGGAAGGGTTAGGCATAGAGAGGGGAAGGAGGGGGAAAGGGGGGAAAGGAGGAAAAAGGAAGCAGTGAAGAAAGGAGAGGGGAAGAGAAAGGGGAGGAAGGCAAGGGGAAAGGAAGAGGGGTGTGAGGAACGGAAAGGGGAAGGGAGAAATGAATGGCACAGGAAAACAGGAGAAGGAAGAGGGGAAAGAAACAAGAGGTCTGAGGGGAGAAACGAAAAGGAAGAGGTGAAGCCAAGGAGGACAAACATAAGAAACAGAAGATACAAAAAAGAAACACGAAACATAAGGAAGGGAACACAGAGAGAAGAGAAAGAAACAGGAGTAAAGGAGGGGAAAATAGAGAGAGAGAGAGAGAGAGAGAGAGAGAGAGAGAGAGAGAGAGAG
>NW_020871054.1:17500-28189 GCF_003789085.1 Penaeus vannamei
AGCAGAAAGTATAGCAGCAGAAGGGAAGAAAGAGATAGAGAGAAACAGGAGCATCGAGTTCAGCCCAGACAAGACAGCATCGAGTCCAGCCCAGACAATACAGCATGAGTCCATCCAGACAAGACAGCAATAGAGTATACAGCAGTGAGTCAGTCCGACAAGACAGCATCGAGTCCAGCGCCAGACAAGACAGCATAGCGAGTCCAGTCCAGACAAGAGACAGCATCGAGTCAGCCCAGACAAGACAGCAGTGAGTCCAGTCCAGACAAAGGACAGCATCGAGTCCAGCCCAGACAAGACAGCAGAGTGAGTCCATCCAGACAAGACAGCAGTCCAGTGAGTCAGTCCAGACAAGACAGCAGCAGTGAGTCCAGTCCCAAGACAGCCAGAGGTATCGAGCAGCCCAGCTAAGACGTGGAAAAGACGCCACGGCCGCCCAGCAGGAGTGCACAGCAGGAGCGAGGGCGTACGGCGTGCACAGCGGGTCCCGCGTACATGTACACGTACCCCAGCTTCGAGAGCACAATATTCTCCCGAGTTTCGCAGACATTATTGCATGTTCGGTCGGTGACAGACAGACAGACAGGGTGATGACAGACGGACAAAGGCCACTGTCCTGATGCGCCGTCACAGTATAGGTAATGAAAGCAACATTAAAGTCGCCGGCGATGACAACGTCAGCCGCTCTTCAGCCTTGCCGACGCGGCTGACGACCCGCGATTGTTTGCCTCGTCAGTCCAGGCCATAAAAGTTGGGTTTCCAGACGAGACTGACGGCTGACGGGCCTTTGACAGGTGAGCGAAGGCGCCTTCGCCGGCCCTCTTGCCTGCCCGCACGCCGCACGCCACCCGCCATCACGCCAGCCCGCCAACCCGCCCGCGCGCCCGCCTCGCCTCCTCCTCAGCCCTCGCCTCTGCCTGCTCGCCGGGCACTGATGCCTGCTTGCTCCTTGTGCTCTCTCTCTCCTCACCAACTTCCCCTTCAGTATCCTTCCTGGCTTTCCCTTACTTTTCCTGTGCCGTCCTGGTACCCTTCCTCCTTCTCTTCTCCTCCTCTTCCTACCCTTCATTCCCTCTCTTTCATGCAATCTTGGTCCTCTCTCTACCCTTCTTACCATTCCTCTCTCTCCTCCTCTTCCCCTTTCCCTTTCCCACTTCTCTCTTCCCTTCTCCTATGCCTCTCTGGTTCCTCTCTTCCTAGTTCTTCCTTCCCCAACCTCTTCTTGTTCCTCCATCCTTCCTTCCCTTTCTTTACCTCTTATCTTCCTTATTCTTCTCTCATCTTCCTCCCCTCTTCCTTTCTTTTTCCTTTTCCCTCTCCCTCCCCTAACCGTTATTCCCTTCCCTCCCTCCCCTTTCCCTTTCCCTCTCCTCCCCTCATTCCCTTTCCTCTCCCTTCTATCCCTCCTTCCCTCTCCCCTCTCTCTTCCTCCTTCCCTTTCCTTCTACCCCATTCCTCCCCAACCCCTCTCCCTCTCCTCCCCATCCTTCCTTTTCCTCCTACCCTCCCTCCCTTTCCCTCTCCCTCTCGCCTCCCCATCCTTCCCTCTCCTCCTACCCTCCTCCCTTTCCCCTCTCCCTCTCCTCCTATCCTCCTTCCTCCCATCCCCCCTCCCCCTCTCTCCCCCCCTCTCTCTCTCTTCCACACCTCCTTCTCCTCCTATCCTCCCTTATCCTCCTCTCTCCCTCCCCCCTCCCTCTCCCCTTATCCATTACTCCGGCGTACTCTGCCTGCGCCGCGAATTCCTTCCCTTCCTCTCCCCTTCTGCTTCCTTCGCAACTTCGGTAAATTGGATTTTAAGATCCCACATCATGGACAATAATTACTTCCTTCAAAATCAGCTATTGATCTGTTGCGTCGGACATGTGAGAGAGAGAGTGAGAAAGGGAAGAGGAGAAGAAAGGAGGAGATGAGGAAAAGAGAGAAGACGAGAGTGTAGAGAATGAGATGAGATGAGAATGAGAATGAGAGTGAGAGAGAAAGAAGTGAGAGAAGAGAGAGAGAAGAGAGAGAGAGAGAGAGAGAGAGAGAGAGAGAGAGACGAGAGGAGAAGAGAGAGAGAGAGAGAGAGAGAAGAGAGAGAGAGAGAGAGAGAGAGAGAGAGAGAGAGAGAGAGAGAGAGAGAGAGAAGAGAGAGAGAAGAGAGAGAGAGAGAGAGAGAGAGAGAGAGAGATAGATAGATAGATAGATAATAGATAGAGAGAGAGAGAGAGAGAGAGAGAGAGAGAGAGAGAAGATCAGAGGAGAGAAAAGAAGATCAGAGGAGAGAAGGGGGAGAGTGTGAGACATAAGAGAAGAAAGGGAGGAGAGTGAGAGAGAGAGAGAGTAGGGAGAAAGCAAAAGTAATAAAGTACAGCAATGTAATTTGAAAGTAACCACCAGTAATACCAATACATGCAAACACCACACACACACACACACAAAAAAAAAATAAAACCTCCATATCAATAATAATATAATAATAATAATAATAATAATAAAAAAAATAATAATAATAATAATAAAATCCATGCAATACAGCCCGAAATATTTCAAATCAGGAGTGACACAATACCTAAAACATGTATTTCTATTACGAAAACACACCCACACACCCACACACCCCCCCAAAGGCTGTTACGCAACCGAACACACCCAATGCAATCACAACCTAAACGCCGAAAGCCCAAAATCAATAAAGAAAACGTATTTGTTACCTAACTCCCCATTGCCCCCTCCCTTTCCCCCCTCCCCACCCAGCTCATACACCCACCCACCTAAAAACAAAAACAAAATCAAAACACACACAAAAAAAATCCCTTCCCCCCCCCCCAAAAAAAAAAAAAATAATAATAATAATAAATAAATAAACAAATAAAACAAATAAATAAATAAATAAATAAATAAACTAAAAGGACTCTGCAATGGGAAAATCGCCCTTGCCCGATCCACCAGGCCGCCCCAGCCCCCTTCGCCGGCCCTGGTGTGAAGGGGTCAGGGTGTTCCCGGCCAATTACCGCATCATTTGGCTGAGTGACCGCACCCGTCTCACACTACACGGTCGCTCTCGCCACCTCCCCCTCCACCCCCTCCTCCCGCCCACTGCACCTGCGTGGCCACCTGTTCTGGGCTCTCTTAAACCGTCTGTGTCTTAGCCATCTGTCTGTCTCTTCGTCTGTCTGTCTTGGATCTTGTCTAGGTCTATGGTTGTGTGTCTTCCGATCTCCCTATGCTTCGCTTTATTTTTTTCTCTCTGGTTATCTAAGATCATCGTGATCATCTGCCCTCCTTTGCTGATGACGTAATCTCCTCATCTCCCTTTCCCGAACCCTTTTTTTTTAGCAGATCAACCAAGTTTTACCATCTCCGTATCTCCCTTTCCTAATCCTCCGTTTTGCAGATCAACCAAGTTTTATCTCTATCTACGTCTACGAAGCTACCTGTCCTCCATCAAGGGCACTGCCGTCTCTTCTGCCTAATGATTTCACAACGTTTTTAATTCTCTCTTTTTCAAGCATAACATGTCCTTGTAATGCCGTCTGCCGATCGGGGGGGGGATATATTCTCTTCCTCCTCCTGGATCATAACCTACCGATCTATCCTTCTCTATCCAAAGGACCAAACCACGTCCCTTCCTTACACTTACCTTGTGACTTATTGCATAGTGACTTAATAACAAGTCCTTATATTTCCATCTACCGCATCCGAGAGGGATTATATCCTCCTCCTCTTCCATCAACTATCTATCCTTCTCTATCAACAAGAACCAAGCCACGTCCCTTCCTTACCCTTACCTGTGACATATTACATAGTGACTTAATAACAAGTCCTTATATTTCCATCTACCGCATCCGTGGGGAGGGATTATATCCTCTTCCTCTTCCATCAGAAACTATCTATCCCTCCCAATCCACAAACCAAGCCACGCCCCCTTAATTACTTACCTTTGCTTAATGACTTAATAACAAATCCTTATCAAATTAATCCGCCACGTCGCCTTACTTACTTTTCTTCCTCCATGCGCCCTTAATTATTTACCCTTGCTTTATTTAATGACTTAATAACAAATCCTTATAAATTTAATCTGCCACGTCCCCTTACTTACTTACTCTTTCTTCCTTCTTCCTTCCGCTGTCTTCATTCTTCCTTCCTTACTTCCTCTTTCTTCCTTCCTTCCTACCCTTCTTTTCTTCCTTCTTACTCTTTCTTTCTTCCTTCCTTCCTTCCTTACATCTTTACTCTCCGCCATCTATCCCTGCGCCCCTGTGCCTGTGCTTGACCAGAGGGACCAGCTACCCCAATACCTGTTCTGTACGTGCCACGGCCCTCGCTCTGTGCCCACGCGTCGTCGCTGCCCTTTCGACTGCACTTGCATTTCCCTCTCTCTCCCTCTTCCTCCTTCCTTTTCCCTGTTCTTTCTTTTCCTGTTTTCATTCACATCCCTCTCTCTCCCTTTCCTTCTATTTATTCGTTTTCCCTCTCCCTTTCCCTTTCTTTCTACTTTATTCCTTTCCCCTTCCTTCTACTTTATTCCTTTACCCTCTCTCTCTATCCCTTTTTACTTCCCTCTTTCTCTTATTTTTCCTTCCTTCCTATTGTATTCTTTTCCTCTCTCTCCCCTTCTCTTTCCCTCTCCTTCTACTTTTTTCCTTTCCCCTTCCCTCTCCCTACTTATTCCTTTCCTCCTCTTCCTCTCCCTTTCTTCTTCCCTCTCCTACTTAATTCCTTTCCCCTCCCCTCTCCTTCTATTTTATTCCTTTGCCTCCCTTCCCTTCCTACTTTATTCCTTCCTTCTCTCTCTCCGTTCCCTCTCCTTCTACGTTATTCATTTGACCTTCCCTCTCCTACTTTATTCCTTCCTCCTCTCTCTCCCTTTCTCCTTCCCTCTCCTTCTACTTTATTCCTTTGCCCCTCATCCTCTCACCTCCGGCCCTCCGATCCTTCTACAGTCTCCCGACATCTGTATAGTGTGCCTTATGCCATATGTCTATACGTCTCAAATTAGAATCTTTCCTTCTACTCCATCTCCTAAGAAAACGTCAACGGAGAACACTTTTTTATGTATGTTGGTTTTCATTTCGTTTGTTTACACGGCATTCTGTCATTCTAAATTCATTATATGTTCTGTCGCTCGTGTTATTTGATCTTACTGAAGAATTCCTATCTCAGAAGCAAGCAATACCAAGCAAATAATACCAAAATAAAATGCTTGTTCCTGCGTAATTCGTTTTCCTATTAAATCTGTCACGAATTTTGAGATCTAACTGATCATATACCCCCCAAAAAAAAAAATAAAATAAAATAAAATAAAAAAATCCCCCAAGTCCAACAATCAACAAATTCGTTTAAAACACCTCCCCCCCCCCCAAAAAAAAAAAATCAAAATAAACAAGCAAAACAAAACATAAGAAAAACCAAAAACCAAAAAATCTTATCCAACGCAACAACGTAAATATAAATAACCAACAAGAACATCACCACTCCTGCCATAGTCGTTCCCCGTACCAGTCGACGTAAAATATCTCAAAATTTGCTACCAGCTTCCGACGACTTTCTGAAAATGGGGGTTTCGGTCCGTAGATTTCACACGGCATTGTAGTGACGCCATATAAAATAACTAGTATAATGGCTTAACAACTGTTTGTTATAGGGTGACTGCTATTGCATAAATCATAAAGCAACACTGTAGTAATATCATAGCGATACCATAGCAATAACAATAATGCCAAGAATAGCAAGAACAACAGGCTGGGGCTATAAGAATAACTACAACAATCATACCAATACCAATACCCATTTCTACAACCGCCAATAACAAACTGATAACCATAACAACAACGCTAACATCGCCCTTCTAACAAAAAAATACACACAATGACACTAAACACACATCAGAAATACAAGTAAAAAAAAGAAAAGAAACTAACAAAAACAATTAATCCCACATTACCCCCCCCCCCGACTGGCATTTAACCCCGACTTCCCAGCCAATCCCGGCACAGCTCTCCCTCCTCTCCCTCTCCCTCTCCCTCTCTTCCTCCTCCTCTCCTTCCCTCCCTCTCCTCCCTCTCCCTCCCCTCCCTCCCTCTCTCTCGCCATACAGACGGCGGTGATGAAGAGCACACCACCGCACAATAAATTTATTTGCTACGTCAACCGGTGAATACAGTCATTACCTGGTCTGGCGGAGCGTATGAAAAGTCGCCGATTGCCAGGAGATGAGCTTGACCAATCAACAGCCTTTTTATGGCGAGGCAGCGGGTCTAGTGAAGCCGCTGATTGGCTGGCACTCGGGTCGGGGGCCCCAATCCCCGTGCAGCGAGCCTCGCGTTGCTTTATTGCAGGCGGATGACACGCTCAGCTGATGAGCGTGACACACGGGCTCACCTAAGCTCTTCCGCGGGACGGGATTGCCGGCGAGGGTGGACGGGAGAGGATGGTGGCGGTGGCGGCGATGATGGGGGCGATGATGATGTGATGATGATGATGACCTGATGATGACACGACGATGATGATGATGATGATGATGATGATGATGACGACGATGACGACGACGACGATGACGATGATGATGACGACGACGACGGTGACGACGATGACTAACGATTGGGGGCATCGCAGGAAGGGAAAAAGACTCCCGGCGCATTTCCCGGGCCAATACAACCAACCTCCTCACAAACACAAACAAAACCAGACGTAACAGACACCCCAATAGAACAGCAAACACGATCACAATAACAATTACCTGACGCCCAGAAAACACAAACACAACACACAAACGAAGGTACAAACGGCAGCTTTCCCTCGTACGTTTCAATGGAGCAATATGCAATAAAAAGTAATAATAAAAATATTGATGTCACTTAAGAGTAATATGCAATAAAAAGTAATAACAAAAAATATATAATAACAAGTCACTTAAGAGTAATTCACTACTTTCCCGGCATCACTGCACCCTACGTAGCCATATAGATAAAAATAATAATAGAAAAACACATGAAAAATAATTCAATTCACTCACAAAATAATCCACTACTTTTCCTCCTTTTTTTCCACACAAGTAATTAAGAAAAAAAAAGAAAAGAAAAGAAAGGACTTACCTGGATCGGTGATTCCTTCGCTAATCAGACAGTTGTACCGGTCAGCTTTTTCTGAAGGAGAGAAAAAGAGAAAAAAATAAAATTAGTCTTCCATACGGGTAGTTTTTAACGCCTATTTCGGCCACCTCAATCAGCGAGTCACTCGATCCGGTGAAAGGTTTAGCCAGACCGGTAAACAGAGCAACAGAACATTACCTTGAAACATTTCCCGGACATGTGTGTATACATGTATATATGTATACATATGTGCATGTATGTATGTATGTATATATATATATATATATATTCATAAAAAATATATTCATATCTATCTATTTGTCTATCTATCTACTATCTATCTATCTATCTATTCATATATATATATAATAATATATATATATATATATATATATATATATATATATATATATATATATATATATACATTATATATAACAAAAAACACACACACATACACATACATACACCTATAATATAAAATATATTACAATCATACAAAAATAAAAAACAAACAAAAAAAAAAAAAATGCAGCGCGCATACCGTGAGCGTCTGAATAGAATATACATACAAAGAATAGCTAAAACAATAAAAAAAATAAAATTGCAAAATTAAGCAGATCAATACCAAAAAAACATAAGAACACAAGAGCCAAAAGGTACAGAGAAGGATAACCGAAAAAAAAAAAAAAAAAAGGACTCACCAAGCAGTGAAAAAAGAAAACAACAAAAAAATCCTTCGGAAATCCTAAAAAACAAATACCGACCCGAAAATCCAAACAATCGAGTAAGGAACGAAAACGAACAAAACACACGGAGAAAAAACAATCGTACCAAAAACAAAACAGCCAAAAAAGCAAAAAAAAACAAATATATACTTATATTTCAAAGTTCCAAGTACGGAGCTGATAGACACAACAAAATAAAAATGTGAAAGGGGGAAGGAGAAAGGAAAGGAAGGAGGAAAAAAAGAAACCAAATGGAGAAAACGGAACACCATGAAGCAAAAAAAGACAGGAAAACCAAGAGAAAAGAACAGAGAAGGAGAGAGAGGAAGGGGGCGAGGAGGAAAGTAAAATGAATAAAAAGAAGGAACAAAAAATTAAGGAGAAGAAAGAAGGAAGGAAGGAAAGAAAAGAGAGGAGGAAAGAATGAAGAAAAGAGGTAAAGAGAAAGGAATAAAGAAAGGAACGAAATCAGAAAAAGAAGGAAGAGAGGGGAGGAAAAAGAAAGAAAAAATAGTAAAAGAGAGAACCACAGAACCTACTAAGTAACAGATAGAATAATAAAAGGAAAAAATAATATACAAAGGCCCGCCGGATTTATAATGAACCACACCAACACCTGGGTCTCAGAGAGCCAAACCCAAAGTATCTTAATGTTACACCCAATTACTCACGGTACTCGAGCCCGCTGTGTTTGGCGAAGCGTTTATCCAATGGAAATGTGCTACCGTGTGTGAGGATAACATAATAACGGCGCAGGCCTGCCTTACCGTCCACCAACTTCCTCGCCCTTAAAACCAACCCGCCCAATCAACAGACTTAGAAACCCTCCAAACCCGAACCTCCAACTACCAATCCCATCCAAACCACCCTCCGAAGCTCCCCATCCAACCCGAACACCATCAACAACAAACTCCCGAACACCATCACAACCCGCCCTACCAAACCCCCCTCACAACGACAACTAACTCGTCCACATCACAACAACACGACACCGATCCAAACTCGCACATCCCAACCCGCCCATCCAGCAAATACAGTTACTCTACGCCCTTACCAACCCGCCCTCCAAAGACAAAACACTCAAGCCATAGCACACTCGACACCTCATCAAAACGTACCATCCCATCAACAAACCACGTCACAAACAAATACCAGCAATAAACTCCTAATCGACCCTCTCAACCCGCCCTACCAGCCGCCCTCCAACCCGCCCTCCAGCAAAAACTCCTCGCCCTCACAACCCAGCCCAAAATCCAGCAACTCCTCGAACCCATCCAACTCCCCTCCAAACCCGCACCTCCAAGAACTAAAACTCCTCGCCCTCCAACACCACACCTCCAAACCCGCCTGATACCAGTACATCGACCCTTACAACCGCCCGGGAAAGTCTCAAGAATCGACCACAATCTCGAAACCACACAGCGACAACTGCAGGAAGCGAAAAAACCTAATCGATCCGACCCATTAAAAAAAGAAATGGCCTAAAAATAATAATTAACCATAATAAACTCCCATAACTTTCTAAAGAAAAAGGCTGGCAGTTAGTTACTAAAAGAAATAAGATAAAATATAGGAAAAGAAAAAATAGAAGATGAAGAAAAACAAAAGAAAATAGAAAAAAGGAAGAATAATTACGCAATAAAAATAATGAAATTAGATTGAAATGAAATGAAATTGAATAAATAAGCAAGACCCACAAAATACGGCGAATAAAAACCAAAAATGATGAAATACAGAGATGATAGATAGATTGATGTGAAAAACAAAAAAAAATAGAAACATATCAATAAACCAAAAGAAATGCAAAAAAGACTTAAAGAAATAATAAAAATATCCAGCAAATCGCACAAAACAAAACACACACACACCACCCACGCCTATAAAATAAACGCGCCTCTCACCAAATTAAAACCGCCCCCATCCAGGACCTCCCCCCATACAAATACCTCTCCACTAGCCCGTCGCTATCCTCTCTTCCCTCCGTCCTACCACTTTCTGCTTGCTTCCATCTCCTCCCCTCTCTCACCTCCGCCACCGCCACACCCTACTCCTTATTTCTTCTTTTTTCTACACTCCTCCTCCCGCCCATTCGTTTCCTTCCCCTACCCAGTCCAATAACACCCATCATCTACCCAAAACAATCCCTCGTACCCTCTCAACGACCCCCCGCCAACTGACAACAAAAAACAACAAAACACACACAAAAACGAACAACAACATAACACACCCATCAACAAACAACAACTAACCAACAACCATCAAAACACAAAACAACCCTCGAACAACACCACAAAAACACCACCACAAAAAATACTCTCACCACCCACCCCAAGACCCAACACACACACACAACCACAAAAAATAAAAACAACAAAACAACAAAGAAACAAAGAAAAACAAAACGAAAATAATATAGGAAACTACAAAACTAAACGAAATAAAATCAAAGAATAAAAAGAAACGGAAGAAAAACAAGAAAAACAAAACAAATAGAAATAAAAATATAAAACGAAAAATTTAAGCACACGATCGTACCCAAGACCACTTGCCAGAACCCATCTATCACCCCTACACCCCCCCCCCCTCCCCCTTCCTCCCCCCCCCTTCCCCCGGGCGTCCGAAATCCCGGCGCAACCGGCCGACATCAACGAGCAAAAATAATTCCCGCCGATATCACACCGGAGAAGAACACAAAATACCGCACGAGAAAACCCCTCCACAACGATATACCGCAGTCCATAGCACCCAGCCTCGAAACGAAAACCAACAAAGGCCGAATAGGGAGAACAGACAGAAGAAATGGCTCTTGTGAATTTATGAATTTAACGGCTCCAGAAAGACCTCAAATACCCCACTCGGAAAAGGACGGAGGGAAAGGGGGACAA
>NW_020871054.1:29144-34144 GCF_003789085.1 Penaeus vannamei
TAAGATCGAAAATTGAAGGTTTTGCTAACCTGCGTTTCCTTTCGTCATTGTTATTCATTCATAACACTGCTGTTTTCCACCTGATCGTTGATGATATCCTTCCAATGAATATCAACAAAATACTCTTCCACTGTGAATATCATCTCCCGCAAGCAAAAGGTCACCCCCATTAACTCATGCCTAACGCCTGTGCTCTGATTTCCCGCTCACAGAAGGAGGAGACACAGGACGACTTGGAGATCATCAACGACGCCATCCATATGAACGGCGGCGACGAAGGTAAGGCATTTAGGGGCTTTTACCTGTTTCACAAGCGCCACAATGAACTCCTCGTAACAGCTGGTGTCAGGAACTCTGCAGACAAGCGTAGTTTGTAAATCCATTCCGTTGGAAGTGTGTTTTGCTTAGCCTTCTCTCGAGCGCGTTTTTCCTATTTCAGTACTGTATTGTGATTAGCGCAGGCCCATGCGAATGAGGTTTAAGGCTGCTTTTTATAACTGTAATTCATTACAGTTTAAGTTTATATAAAACTGCACCCCGTATACACGGCCCTAATTTGGTAGCATTATTTCTTTATATTGGAAGGCATGTGGGATAGTTTATATGTTTAATAAGTTGTGTTCCCCTGCCGTTGCTTGATGGTCTTCTCTGTTCTATTGTATTATACAATTATAATCATCGTAATAGAACGACAGAGCTTCTCCAACTGCATCACTTAATTAAAAAAAAAAAAAATATGTGAATGTTCACACAGTAGCAGTACTTGCTATTTTAGATAGCAAACATTTGATTATCAGTTCTTTGCCCCAAAGTTAGTCCCAGAGCCAGATCATAACTTCTGCATGGAAACGTATTCGTGTCAAGGGACTCGCGACGCTCCTTGGTCATGGACTAGTGGTCTCTACGTGCGACTGATGCAAAGTTCATGTCGAACAAATTACAAAGGAACAACGAATAGAAGAACAAGAAAACACACGAATATGCCCAAGGCCTTTTTGCTCCATTGCTTCTGCAGGGCATGCGTTATTATTATTACCATCGCATCATCTATTGTTATTATAATAATAATATTATCATTAATATGATCAGCATCAATGATGTTATTCTAACATTATTGATATTATTATTATTATTATTATTGGGTTGGTGCTTCATGCGCAGGGTGATGTGAAGCGATGGTGTGGTACTTTAGTTAGTGTTAAGTGCATGCATGCCTTCTCGCTTGCAGCTGCCACTGCTGGCTAGCCTAATGCGAAAAAGCAGCTCTGCATAAGCCTCCCCCTGACAGTTCACAGCCTCGCTATCATCAAGACCTCGTGGCATCCCATGGAAACTGGGTACCTTGCCATCCCAGGCTAAATTGTGGGGGATCTTGGAACAGCAGGAGGCTCCAGAGGTTCAGGGTCATGGCCCAGGGGTGTGTAGACAAGCCCTGGCCGTGTACCAACTCCTGCCCCTAAGCCCCCTGGGGTAAATGGAAGGCTCGGAGTAGGTGGGCCTTGCCAATCCTCCGCTCATATATAACCAATCGGCAGTATTCACTATAAATGGAAATGCTGGGATGGGAAAAGTCCCTCCCACACAGCAAGTGAGGCAGACTGTGGGCCCCATTGGGAGGACGACTGCTGGAGCACAGCTTGGGAACGGGAACTCGTCCTGCCTGCGTTCTGGCAGTTGCCAGCCTGGAGTGAAGGTTGTAGAGGGAAGCCATAGGGAACCCCACAGGTGGATGATGGGTTCTGCAGCCCTTTTATATGGGGTAGCGTCGGCAGGGGTGGCAGAGGTGGCATCCACCCGGCGTGACTGCACGAGGCTAAACCTTAGGTGGGAAGTCAGGGTAGAGGATTGGAACATCCGTTCTTTGCGTCAGGATGATTGGTTGCCTCCACTGTCGAGGGAACTGGGGAGGCTGAGAGTTGAGGTAACTGCTCTCTCGGAGGTGAGAAGACCTGGCAGTGGCATGATCAGTGTAGGTGGGTACACCTATTACTGGTCAGGCCCCAGCGACGATCACCATCTCCAGGAAGTAGCCATAGCCATCTTCAGCAGACTCCAGCTCTCGGTAGTAGAGGTTACACCAGTCAATGAGCGGATAATGGTATTAAGACTGAAGCTAGTAAGTGGCTTCATGTCGATTATTGTTATGTACATTCCTTCCGATGTTTGAAACTCGATGTGAAAGAGATGTTCTATGCCAAACTTGCATCTGTGGCATACAAGATATTTGTATTGTTCTGGGTGACTTCAGTGTGATAGCTGGCTGTGATCAAGCTGGCTATGAGATGTCTCCATGGTTCAGGAGCTGATGCCGGTAGTGAGAATAGCCTCCTTTTTTGGGACTTTGTAAGGTCCCAGAAATTGAGGATATCTGGCTCTTGGTACCAGCACTCAGACCCACATCGTTGGACATGGCACAGTGATGCAGGTAATGCAGCCAAGAAGATCGACCACATACTCGTTAGTACTCATTGGAGGATCCTCCAGAACTGCAGGGTGTATAGGTTGTGGCTACCCTACAGGTCCACTTCAAAACTCCCCAGCAGTCCAATGATCACCCTATGGTGTTTCACTTGGACAGGCTAAGGGAGAGGGAGTGTGCCCAAGGGTTTACTGAGGCAATCTCTGGTCCTTTCACAGTGCTCGACCCTATACTTCTGTGGGATACCTTGATGAAGCTCAAGAATCGATTGGTGAAAGCCCAAGAGTAATACAGAATTTCATCTCACAGGAGACACTGGAAGCCACAGATGTTTGTTAAGCGGCACGTCTGACCAGGGATCGGGATTTGCCCCATTCTCAGGTGTGCAGAACTCGATCACTGTTAAGGGACAAGGAACAGTTTATTTGGAATCTTACAAAGAAGGTAAAAGGCTATTTCTTGGTAAATGACCTTCGTCTTGCATACCAAGCCCTGAGAAAGCTGAACTCCAGGCCCTCTTCACAGGTGACTACAGTTTGCTTAGTAAGTGGCCAGATCATTATCAGATCCTGTTGCGGTGCAGTAACGTTGGGCTGAGTATTTTGAGCAGTTGTACCAGGTTGACCCACCAACAGTTAACTTGGATGTGGGGAGTGCCGAGATTCCGTTGCTGGACCCATGTATCAGTGAGGATGTTCCCTCCCTAACCGAAGTTAGGGGGGTGATCTCCAAGCTGTGAAGAGTGGTAAAGCAGTAGGTATTTGCGGCATCCCAGCTGAACTGTTAAAGGCTGGTGGTGAACCTATGGCATGGGAGTTATATGCTGTCCTGGATGCCATCTGGCGGTCCAGTACTGTTCCCCCTGACCTGTTGAGGAGTGGGGGCCGATTGGACTGCAGCAATCACACTGCTCAGTATACCAGGCAAGGTTCTTGCCCACATCCTTCTGAGACATAACAGAGACCACCTACTGAGGCATTAGAGCCCGGATGTAGTTTGCATTCACTCCTGGTAAGTCTGCAATAGACCATATACTGGGCAGAGCTACTGTTCAAAGTCATTGTGGAGCAACTCTGGGCGATATGAGGGTTACTGACCTTGGCTTTGCTGATGCTATTCTGTCCTTGGAAACCTTAGTGGTCGCTGTGGATGCACTTAGTAATAAAGCGAAGCCCTTGGTTCTAGAGGTCTCCTGGACTAAGACCAAGATCCAGGACTTTGGGGACTTGCTAGGAGAACCTATTCAGTTGGTACATGCTTGCGGCGAGGACATTGAAGTCACAGATAGCTTTACATACCTTGGGAGTATAGTTCATAATTCTGGGCTGTCCGACCAGGAAGTCAGCAGACAGATTGGCCTGGCAGCAGGGGTTATGAACTCTCTCGACAAGAGTATTTGGAGATGCCGGTACCTGCACAGAAGGACCAAGCTACAGGTTTTCAAGTCCCTGATAATACCAGTTTTGCTATATGGTAGTGAAACCTGGACAGTGCCTTGGAGTCTTGTCTTGATGCCTTTTGTAACAGGTCCTTGTGCTGGATCATGGGGTACTGTTGGTGGGACCATGTGTCCAACCAATGGTTGCACCGCAAGACTGGCACAGGACCTATTAGCTGCACAATCCCTGATTGCCAACTCAGACTGTACAACCAAGTGGCTCACTTTCCTTAGGATGATCCTGCCCACCCGGTTATCTCTGTTCGAGACAACCCTGGGTAGAGGAGGCCTGTAGGACGACCTAGGAAGTCGTGGCTTGGGCAGATCGACTAAACCTGTCATGAGGAACTCAAGATGGGCCGAGTCCCTGCCTGGCGGCTTGTCATGAGGGATCCTCGTAGTTGGAAACAAAGGGTAGATGCGGCTATACGCCCCCGTCGGCGTTAGCTCCCTGTTGATGATATTATCATTATTGTAATTGTTAATTATTAACATTTGAGTTGCTGATGTTGGTGTAGTTTATGCTGTCTTATGTAATTTATTTTTCAGACTGCATTGTTCCCTTTACCTATTTGCATTCGTTATTCATTTCTAATTGGTTTTCTTTTTATTAAAAATGGCAGATGAGGACGACGAAGAGGAAATGACGGACCGAGAGCGGGGCGAGAAGATCATAGACATTCTCATTCCTCCATGCGAGTGGGAGGACGGAGAAAGATGGATACAAAGGGTGGGTAATGGAATCAGAATCCAAGGGCACTCTTTTACACCTCTGATATGTCTTTTTTCCCCAGATAAACCGATTCATTTCATGAAATAAACCTAAATAGTATCTGACACGAAGATACTCAGAAGGAAAATGACAATACACGTCCTCTTTCTGGCTTTTTTTCATCTTTCTCTTACTGGGTAACATACTGATGTAGAATATTATTGTCGAGTAATGTCTTGCAGGTATCACGGGCGCCTCCTAGCAGAACAGCTGTTATACAACTGTGGGAACAGCTCGACCTCAAAATCCGAGAGCAGCAGGCGAGAACACGGGGCATTTGTGCCATTCGTGGCGCCCTCTATCGAGAATGCTTCGGTAGGTGTCAGGAAAGTGTGATATGGGTCTTGGCATATCTAAGATCACGACAGACA
>NW_020871054.1:39144-61644 GCF_003789085.1 Penaeus vannamei
GCCTGGAAGCGTGGAAACGGCAGGTAAGTGCAATGCAAGTGCCCTTGCTAATAGATCTGTACGAATTGAATTAACCATTCTCTTCGTTTGGCTTGGACATTACCCCGATATAACTGAAGGTGCCTCGTCCTCGCAGGTGGTGCGGCGGTGGGAGGAGCGTCGGGAGGTGCAGATGACCCTCTTCACCGAGGAGCTCGAGTGCCTTGAGAGGTCGGAAAAGCAGTATCAGGTGAGGCATTGCCTGAGAACCAGGCGTTCTCTGGATTACAAGGTATTAATTTCCTCAATCGGATAATATTAATGGAGTATGAGGCTTCAGTCCATAATGGCATCTTTAGGAAGAGGCCATTATGGACAAGGAGTAAATGAGTCATGGCAGTCAGTACATAATTTAGATATAGCATAAGGTTTACTAACAACATATTTATAGTTACCTTTAAGGGAAAAGATGAGTATAGTATAGCCAAATAGATAAATTTACAGCGAGGTTATGAATAAGTTGGTATGGAATAATCTGTACTATCATGGAATACAAATCAAATACTGCATTTGGTGAACCTTTCTTCCCTACCGACTTCCCCTCTCCAGGGCTACGGGCAAACGTAAGTAGACTGAAGAGTTGATTTAGCATGTTAAATCGAAAGTGTCTAACTCCCCGTTCTCTTTTTTCCAGGTCCTGATCGAAACATTGCTTGCCAGCAGAAATTCCTAGAACATTTGTATATTTGTAATTATCGAAGTAACACAAATGCACTGGCATCTACTACGTCACTATCAATCGTGTAATAGCAATACCGTGAACCAGTAACTTATTTTGTGCACTATTCTGACATTTGCTACCCTCAAAAATGAAAAGGAACTGTCCACAAAATACGGCTGTAAAAGACACACAGAGTTTTAATAACATTTCATCCTGTCGCTGCATCTGCAATTCGGCATCACTACTGGTCCTGGGCCATCATATTGATTTTGGACCAAGAAACCCAATAACGGTCATTTTAGTGGTTCGCCAAAGGGTCATAATTTCTGAAGACCTTAGTGAACCCATGCACACACATTTACATTTCACAAATGCCAAACAATCAGGTTTCCTCAAACCTAGACCATTGTCCATACACTAAATCGACAATGGGCGAGAACGTATTGATACTTATCAATCTTATCGAGGACATGGCATGGCTGGTAGCGTGTAATACGCAGGGTTGAAGGGGCGGTAACTTCAACTTTTCCACTTACCTCAACTTTCCAATTGGCATAATCTCCTACTTGGTTGGAACTAGAAGTGGGAAGCATGTATCATTCGGAATTGGCGAAGCGGGCATGGTTAGAGTATAGTCAGATAAGAATAGAATATTCAGTTACACAAAATGATTTTTATTATATATTTCAATGAATGAATTTTAAATAGATATTGTATTTAAATCCTTTTTAAAATTCATTTGAGAGTATCCGCGATGTCATCAGGCGTGCATCTTCTAAGTTCCTCAGATAGCGACTTGAGGAAAAATATATAATTTTAGTGTAATAACTAGATAAAGGCTGATATTTAGCACAAATGTAGAGATGTGTGACCTGAACAGCATATAAAAAGCCTCAAGGCCTTTCGCACTTTCGTCAGCCGCCACATTGGAAGATAATCGCCCTGCTGGAATTCTCTTAAAATTGAAGTATCTCGTAAAATAGGTTATATTAAAAAACTCTCAACAACAGCCATGCAAAAGGATTGCTTTTAGCACTGTTATTTCATAAAATCAAGTGAATATATATGAAAAAGATGGAAACAGACAATTTTAACAGAACTAGTGGCCTGTATGACAAAGTGCATCGAAACAAAAGTAGAGATAGCATTCTTATTTATATGTATGTATGTATGTATATATATATATATATATATATATATATATATATATATATATATATATATATATATATATATGTATTATATATATATATATATATATATATATATATATATATATATATATATATATGTATATGTATGTATGTATATGTGTTGTGTGTGTGTGTGTGTGTATATATATATATACATATATATATATATATATATATATATATACATATATATTTATATTTATATTTATATACACACACAAGTTTATGCATATTTTGAAAAGTAAGCAAGTTATTAGGGGAAATAGACAGAAAGCCAACATGGCATATTTTCACACATACAAAATATTCTTATTATTAGATTAAAAGATATCCAGAACTTGGAAACACTAGATTGTTGAACAATAGTCCCTTTAGAAAGATAATTATGGTTTTATGTTAGTTCAATTGAATGGAAGGATCTCGTACAACCACACACACACATATATATACAGTCATATATAAATGTACTTATTTTTAAAAAATCAGGATGCCAGAAAAAGCATTAGCTTTACATGAATAAACTCTGACAAATATCTTATGAACAAATTTATACTACATATTCTGTTGTACTTACAGCAGAAACTTCAAAGGGAGAGTCTTTTAGTTCATATGAGCGATAAAATATCATTTGCTTATCAATATAAAAATAAACAAACACAAGAAAGAAGGCAACGGATTATCCTCCACCTTCTCCGGTGTCCCCGAAGCCTGCCACATTATATCTTACCGGGCGACTAAGAAGCTAAGAGTTGGTCAGTATCTCTTTATCTGTTAATGAAGATATGTGAAGTGGCAAAACCCCATCCACAGACATCCTGCAATCCCTGGAAAGGCTGCGGTGGAGATAGTGGCAGCCATGCAGGAGTTCCCATTGGAAATTTTGTCGACACATTTTTCTCGTGAACGTCTGGGCTCATCTAATACCGCATGCAGACGCCATCAAGAGGATACTAAAGTGAGTGAAGCAACATACAGGTGATCTTCGGCCATTTCGGACAAGGTTAAGTGGAAAGGTCGTCCTTCGATATGGAGCTGCATACTCTGATCTGAAATTTCTTGCAGAGTATCGTCAATGGTTTGGTGATGGAACGTTTACAGTGGCCCCTGGCTACAAGCAACAGTACACACTCCATGCATACTTTGGTGGCATAACCTATCCTTGCGTCTGTGCATTCAGTCCAGTGACTGAATTTTGAGAAGGTAGCAATGAAAGCCATCTAGAGGAATTTTCCGAATGCAGAGATTGCTAGAGACGCATCCAGAGCCTTGGCTTTGCAGGACGCAGATGCTGCCTTTGCCCTCCAGGCAAGAGATTCCTGGCTATGGCATTTATTCCGCAGGATGACGTCCACCATTACATTAGGATTTTGCTGGTGGATGAAATATTCTAGGATGATGGCCTTCTGGAGTTTGCAAAATACTTTTAAGAAACCAATGTTGACCAACTGATTCATGGTGATGTGGAAATTCCAGGGAAGTTTTCCTACCAGACTTAGAACATGTATCAGCGAGTGAAAGATGATCTGCTGGAAACAAATAATATGTTGGGAGGATGGCACAATGGCTTTATCAGGATGCTGCCGTGTACAAGACCTCGCAATACTCTATCCTAATGTATGTTTACAGTTATGGAGCAAATGAAATGCACTCTAATTACCTCAGTATATAGTATCACATTCACATGTATACTATATGGACATGTATATATTACAGAATATTGCACAATTTTATTGTAACAGATAACACGCAAGACACTTTCACACTTCACAGCAGTTAAAGCTAGAGTCGCACTAGTCTTCTCTGTCTTGGGATCCCTAGACAGCCTCGCCGAAGTCAGTTCAGTTGACCAATCAAAAGCTCTAGCTGGCCAGACTTCGATGAGGCTGTCTAGGGATCTCAGGACGAAGATGACTAGTGTGACCTTAGCTTAACAGACAGACGCCCAAGTAAAGCCAGCGTCCATTGACCCTCGAGCGGTGCTGACCCAGCATGCTAAAATATCACTGTATCTACTGCATCTAGCACACTAAAATATCACTTCAAAATTGCAGCCAGGTCGCATCATAGTATGTCCATTCTAAGAAATTTCTTTCCTCTGCATTTTCAACAACTTTGAATTACATTTCAATGCCTTTGTCATGCAATATCTGAATACTTCTTTTTAACACCATTGACAATTCATTCACTTGGGTTGAAATGTTCTCCATTTGTTTTGGCACAGTTAAGATAAATAAGATCAGGTTGCAACATTATGCTACTTTCGTCCATGACCTCAGAAAATCGACCAAAAATATTCCCATAAATTAAGAGAGTATGCGCACTGCAATCCTGTTTTAAAGTGTTTGATGTTTTCTACAATATGCAAACTCTCCTCACCAATCCTCTCTCAAGTCTTCTGTACTAATTTTTCAAGACCTACACATCTTTCACGATTGATTTTGTATATACAACTTTTTCAAAAACTTGAATGTTCTTGGATATGTTGTTGATCATGTTATATAGGTCCAGATATTGTCCTTGAAACAGATGCTTCAGTATGACCAATCTGTTGAAATTGTTTCACATTAATGAATTTACACAGGGTTTGTTTTCTAAAAAGTAGAAAAGGAAGAAAGATAGGGGTGTCTGTTATTTGTTGATTAGTGTTAGGCTATATCATTCTCTAATTGCTCCTCACTACATATTTTTTAACATGCATCAACTGTTATTTATCTCATCTCGCCCTCGTGAAATATTTTATGATAACCCTCAATATGCACTCGGTTTCTTGTTGGCTTACGAAATACACGCTGTCTCATCCACATTAATGCCAGCATTTACACTAGGGTTTTCATTAATACTAGTTGTTGCATCCAAGGGAACAGTGTTGGATGGACTCGCACTTCATGAACGTCCTGTTTCACTCTGTGTGGAATGTTCGCCATGATTCTGTTAGTTTCTGCAATATTAGACATTTCAGACATTAGACATTAGCATCATTACTGGCTAAGCAACATAACGTGTATGTTGATGCTGAGCTCGAGATGCACCTTGATTATTTTCTTAGACCCAAGGTCAAAGAGAATAATCTAAACTTGCTGGTAGATCTTGAAAGTTGCTGCAATTCGCTCGTCTGTGTTGTAAGGTGAGGAAAGATTGTCATAACTGCATTTGGAATTATTGATTCTGTAGCATACACTGCATAGAACGGTGTAACCCCTGTCAGCTGTTTGTAGATATTAATTAATGCTAACTGGGGAGTAAAAAAATGCATGTCCAAGTCTGCTGCCTGCAATCCATCTACTATATTGCTGTACTGAATTGAAATTATCTACTTGTAGTGGTTCTCCGCTAGTAAATTGCTGGCTGGATGGTTCATGGGTACAGTCATGTGTTGGAATCTGCCAAGTGCTGCCAACTCTTCGAGGAAACATACTACAAAAGGTTCAACCTGGAAGCAGGTCTTTGAGTTTGCAGTATTGCTTGTGTCAGCTGGTCAGCCAGTACATTCTTCTCCCCTTTTACATACTTAACTTCAGCATTAGCCTCTTTAAGTGATAATAACGTGCTATCCTACCATTTTTTCCCTGCTCCTTCTCAAAAAGCCATTGCAGAGCCTTGTCAGTCCACATGACACAACGCTTGTATATTAAAGATCAATATCTATTTATTGAAAAACACTGTGTCAATATCTAAGGTCATTGGTAGCGCATACAAAATATAGCAATAGGGCAAGGCTTAGGGGCGAAGACCCTAGGTAAGGAAAGCTCATACAGCTTTATCGCAAAGTATTGTGGAAAAAGGTCAAAATTCTAGCGCTGTAGGTTAGTATGGTAATGAAAAAGATAAAGATGGAATGACAGAGTACGAAGGCCGTTCAGGACAGGCACAAATGCAGCCTTTCAATCTTTCAGCACGGATGGGGACAGAAGGGGATGAAGAAATGGAAAAAGAAAGGTGAAGAAAAGACCATGCAAGGTCTGAGGTCCAAGGTAGTGGTGAACCCCTACCTTGGGCCTCAGTCTTCATCTCCACGACAACAGCGGGCATGGGATAAGGGGCATTAAAGACCGATATTTCTTTAAAGACTCCATAATAGACAGAACCTCACTATTCCTAGGAGTTCTGCTGAAGCAACACGTAGGCATAGGACTTTTCCACTGAACTCTTTGAATTGGATCAAAACAATGGAGCAAGTCGCTTAAGTTTTGCTAACTTTGTATAGTTAAATTTTTCATTTATCTATTTATTATTATTATTATTATTTTCTTTTATTTATTATTATTATTATTCTATTCTATTTATTATTATTATTATTATTTTTTTTTTTACAAAATGCCGGTAATAGCCATTGAGGCCAAAATATGCTTGTACTTTTTTCATAGTGCTTGGCCTGGTGTAATTTTGTACAGATGCTGTTTTATCAAAGTTAGGTCTCACTATCCCATGCCCCGCACAGTGGCCTAGCAACTGGGTGTGCAAAAAGTTTGATCTCTGGTGTTGTCTGGAGCTGTGCTTGAATTAGTCTCTTCAGGACTCTTCAGTTGTACCTCAAATGTCTATGATATATTGCTACATCATCCCGGAATGCGTTAACTCCATCTCCTAGCAGTACTGTCAGGACTCTTGTCATTGCATTTTGAAATGCTGCGGATGCTCTGGAGAGACCGAATGGCATGCCCAGCTACTCTCAGAGCCCTGCCACACTGTATTCATTTAAGATCTCTTCTATCTGGGGCAAAGGAAAATTACTGAACTTGCTATTTCGATCCAGGCGACGATAGTCTACATATTGACGAGATCTTTCATCCTTGAGATTCACAAGCACAGTTTGAGAGCCTGCCACTCAGGTCCCACGAGGAGTCGTGCTGCAAGAGAACCCAGGGTGCTCAAAAACTTTTTCTGATTCTGTGGCAATTCAATGTTTGATCAAATATTTCTGCAATGTTTCCCCTTTCAAGGTGATAGCTTATTGATTCTCTTTCAGAACCTTCACTGCTTCACTGCCACTCGTCAATTTTAAGACTTTAGAAGTTGCTGCAAACTCTCCTCATTGCACTCGACTGATTTGTTAGTCGACTAGCCGACCCTTGGGTGTCAAAACAATGCAACTCCTAGTTTAGGGGATCATCGCCCTCCTCTTCCTCAGCGCACGCTTTCCCTTCTAGTATACTCATTAGGCGGTACATTTTATGTTGCCTTTGCAGGCTAGAATAATCTTCAGTGTGTGATAAAATTGGAGGCGTGTAGCAGGTGAATGAAGGGGGACTTTGCTGAAGGGTTTATTAAGTTCTATGTGTGACCCTACGAGAGGGTGCCGAGGGCAACGGTGACAAGCTAGGCCGTCGTCTGTCCCTGTCTCCCTGATTTGTTCTGCGTCTGCTCGTTTTCCCCTGTCTGCATTGCCTGCCTGACGAGACATCCAGCTATTCCTTGCAAGGGTGCTTTGCTTGCTTAGGAGAAAGTGTCAAAAGTGTAGAGTGGACACGCGTCCGCTGACGGAGGAAGGCAGCTGCTGGGGCCTAGGTGCGAAAGGGGGGACCAGTCAGCCTTGAGTATATCGTTGAGAGTAAGGATGACTGCATCCTCTGATGTACTACTATTAATATCTCCACTGTAGTTGTGATGTGGGTTGGCACCCTATATTGATCCTTAGATTTGTTACAAATACTAGCAAGGAAATTGCAGGCCAAACAATCGAACAGTGTGACCCCTTCAGCTAGTTTTTGCCCATGAATCAACATAATGGAACATCTCGTCGCAAGATGGAAGAGTAACCCAAACAACATCAGCATGGTTAGGGGGTTCTCTTCTGCTGAATCCACACTGATTATGGACTCGTGACACATCCCTCTCTCAACGGTGATTATCCACCTCTATAAGCCCCAGACTAGATCTGTAAGATTGCGAAGTCGGGGTGTCCTGTGTCGGAATGTTTTTACCGGCAGTGTTTATTTGTAGTTTAAGACTTCCTTTGTGTGGGAAGTTTGTCATTTGCCACTGGAGTGGAAGTAGATAGTTGTCGCGTCTTTAAGGCTGCATTTGATTCCTCTAGAATCGCACTCACTGTCTGTACAGGTCCAGGGTTTGTTGTGCCTGTTCTCCTTAATTACATTTCCTATAGCCCAAAAGCATTAATTGCACCAGATTTTACAAGCATGCCCACACAAAGCAGCACTTGCAATCCCCCAGGGAAATTATTTTTTTCTGGATCTGCCGCCAGAAATTCTATGTCAAGCTTTTGATCCCTGAACATTCAAAGTAGTTGAGCGATTCCTGCTCCATGACAACTCGTTACCTGGTGGATGTATATCGGAGGTTATAAACTTCGCACATCCTCGTGCTTTGATTATTTCATAAAGTGGGGTATAAATGACGTTCGGGACTGCCCCACAGTCCACTAATGCTTTGGTCTGAATATGACGTACTGTGAGACTAAGGATTGAGTAGTTTGCTAAATCGAGTCCCATAACACCTATAAGGATCATGTCAGCCTTGTCATCACTCTGTCCATGTTACTATTTCGACGGTTTCCCCACTGGATAGCCTTCACCATTCTTTCAGTTTCCTCTGACCTTTTTCCTAGAGTTAACATTAGCGAGATGATCTAGGTCACCACAAACAAAACAAAGTCTCGGGACGTTGGTGACACTGTCTTTTGTTCGTGACCCTCCAGTTCCGCCACATCCACGGCTATGTTTCCCACGGACAATGCGTCCTCTACTGAAATCTCGACCGCTTTCTCTCCGACCTCTTGTCTGTGCGGCTGGGGCATAGAAAGGTGGATTAATTAAACGTGCCACATCTGTCATGTCGGCAGTTCCCGTAATACTCACAGTAGCGTAAGTGGTTGAGCAGTAGATTGATATTTCCTACTCTTTTCCCTGCCCAAGGGGCTTCTGGCGAAGTCCACCCGAAGTCCACCCGTAGCCTCATCGTCTCTAAGATGGTCTATCGTCCATAGCGCCACCGTGCCGAGAATACTAGTTAAATTCATCTTCCGTATTTCTGCATCATCCTAAATAATACATTATCCCTTCGGCGCTATTTCTTTGTTGCTCTAGAAGGCGAAACTCTCTCTAAGGCATGCAACAATTATTTTTTGAGCCAGTGTTGTACCTCCGACTTTTCCACTTTAACCAAATCGTTCAATTGATGCGTATGATATCTGCATGGTCGAGGTTTCAGGAGAGATACCCTGCCACATCACTTTATCCGATCCGGGATTTCTCGGAAATGTTTCCAACTTCAGTTGTTCGGGTCGGTTACACTGAAATGGCGATGGAGGCTCTCATCGGTGTGTTTGAGAGCGAACACGATTTCATCACGGTCTTCGGTGATTCTTAAATATTCACGTTCATGTTGTGTTTGCTTTTCTCACTTCTCCTGGATATGCCTTCACTAGATAAATTAAGAGGAATGATCCTCCTCTTGGTATCCGTGTTACCTCTGGGGACAATGCTTTGCACGGCCACCACTAATCGGTTTGTATCTACCAAAATACTGCTAGTTCCTTCCATCCCTTGATTTGCAGGAGTCGATATCTCGGTCTTTTTGCGGGGTCGGACACTCTTCTCATATGCTTATAAGTAAAACAATACAAAACGGAATATCAAACCAAAATAGACCATGTGAGCAGCAAAAACATTTCATATGTTTAACTAATTACTAACATGGAGTGCTAATATTTTGCCATGAATCCATCCAAGTTTCAAGTTGTGATTATCTGCGTACAGTCAATAATCATCGTTATTACCACAGTTCAGTATAAAAACTGCCACATTTTATGTTTTTATGTACCATTATTGTGTGTTTTCATATATTTTTTGTATTAAATAACATTTGTTTATTTCCATTTCGTTATTGGCTATTACCGCCACCCAGGCATGTCAAATGATACTTTACTATTGGGGGTCACTACAATGCCCGATTTAAAGTTCTTAAGTTGTCGTATTCAGCATGGAGATACTTAAGAAAGGCTTGGATGCTGTCAAGATGTCTCAGGGAACATATCCTGCAAGTTTTATTGATGTACTCCGCATGATGATTGAAACCTTTGGTTGGGTCAAGGAGTGCACTTTGACCTGTCCGTTGTTCTTAAGTGGATTTGTCCAAAATTTTGACACTTAAGAATGATTGATTCTTATTATTTGTTGGTAGAAGAACATTTTGGTGTAGGCTTCATGGATGTACTCAACCATGCTGATAAAACTTTAAAGCCAGTGGGAGTAAAAGGGGTACCCGTTTTTCCACCTTTTTTGTTTTGTGTAATAACGGTACTCGAGAATGGATGATTAAACAAGTGATCCTTATTCCTCCCATTAAAATCTACATTTGAAGTCCAATCTTGACCCAGTACCCCAAATAGTAAGGGAGTAGCAGTCATTTTAAAGGTACCGGAAGACGGAAATTGGGCGGGCCACATTTGCCCTCTTCTTAAGTGGCTTTGTCCACAAAACCAATATGATATCAGCATGCCATAAAGTATATTCGTTAAAGGTTTCACTGATGTACTCAACATGCTGATTAAAAGTGATAATTAGCATTAATTAGGTCGTTCTAAAGTGGCCAAATCCACAATGTGTTCACTTAAGAATGATGGATCCTTAATCAGACCCCAATGAAGATTAGGTTTGGAAGATGTACTCGAGTATGCTGATAAAAACAATTTTTGAGGGTAGTTTGAGAAGCGCCTCCTCGCGGATACCACAGTTGCAGCACGTAAAAATGGCCGTTTAGGGTCCATGGCGCCTTTGGTGTTCAACCCAGGTGTCAAACCTTGGGTCTTTTTTCCGGCGCCAAGAGGTGTAGTACTAGTTTCCTATGACTCCGCCCCTATTTATGGGGGCGGAGTCATATATAAGCAACTGCACCTGGCTGATGAGCGCGCGGAGCACCTCTGCCCGTTCTAAAACTGGAAGAAAATGGGGTCCAAAGTTGATGCTACACTGTATGGTGCAATATTAGTAACTTTGATGATGTTAATGAGGATATTATTGTACTAAGTACTAGTTTAAAAGTATTTACGCGCGCGCGCGCGTGTATGTGTGCCTGTATGTATATATATTATATATATACATACAGAAATGTGTACATACATACATACCTGTATATACAGTATACACACTCACACATATATACTTAAACACATATGTATACACACATGCATATATATATATATATGCATATATATATATATATATATATATATATATATATATATATATATATATAATATATAATATATATATATATATATATATATATAGAGATAGATAGATATATATATATGCAGAAATATAATATTAAAAATATACACTACCACCATTTATAACAATATAGAGTTTAAGGTTTATATGCTTTCGTATTAATAAGGCTACGGCTAAGAAGAGCGAGGTTCAGGTTTATCTTTCGTATGTGTACATTTTTATGCGTTATGTCATGCAAGGCTTGTTACTGTTTTTCTTATATCATTTATGCTTTAATCTTGGGCAATATTCAGGCCTCCAAAAGTGTTCTGTGACGAATAATATACGGGGAAGTATCTCATGTTTTATTTACATAATGTGTTCGAATGGTTAAAAGAATTATTATGAAAATCTGTATTAGGTTTTACATAATCATTTTACTTATTATGTATGTATGATTGAATATGCATACGTAAACTTATATATCCTTTTGAATGTGGTTGATATCAATCAATAAATAGTGTCATTTTCAAAATATTTAAAGAAGTGTGACCTTCGAAACCATTGTCGATGGACGAATGAAGAAGTATGATGGGAGGCGCTTAGGGCCCGCGCATTTTCAACTGATTTCGATAGTTTTCCGTCGTTTGATTTGTAATTTGAAGATGTTGATAACTAACAACTTGTATTTATTGTAATTTCCTAATGTTACATCAGTAAACCAGTGATTTGTTAATTGATACAATTCAAAAACAAAATCAGATTCGTCAACTCGAGTACAATTCCTAAGAATGGGGGTGGAACCGCACCTGTGGCAACAGCCTAGAAGCATCGGCAGGGTTGCTGTCGCGATCGGCCTGGAGAATGTCGCAAATGAAAAAAACGACACTAGTGTAGTTAGACAGTTTCTTGACACCGGAAAAAAGGCCTCTTTTGTACTTGCCATGCTGATTAAATCCCTCTGGGCTCTCTGACTAACACACTCACACACACACACACACACACACACATTCATACGAAAAATTAGATGCAGTTGTCAAACAGTCATGTCATTACTATAAAACGTACGATTCAATCATTTAACTCATTATTCATTATTATGGTACTATATTGTCAGAAAAGATATTATTATCGAAATTTTGACATGTTTTGCTTGTTACACACATCATTTAAGGAAACGTTTCCAGATAACGTAACAAATCTTTTATAACTCAGGTCCCTCACATACTTGGATAGATATGGAAGTAAACATCAAGGAAGCCACTTCGTCTTAAGTTCCGTTTTTGTTTGGTTCAAGGTAAGGATATATCTTTGTTCAAATAATGATTACCCTTTCCATACATTCAGTCACAGTAATAAGTGCAAATGCACGAATGGTGACTCAGTGAGTAAGCGACCTTGAATGCTACAAGGGAAGACATTATTGTCAAGATCGTTGCAAGGTGGATCAAGTGCATACTCTGTTGTATTTATATCAACGGAACAAGAAGTGGATGCAGTTGTAAGGTAATTACCCACAAGATAACGTTTTGATTGCAGTTGAAATGTTTCTGATTGTTAGATGGTGTACTTCAAGTACCTCCCCATGTTTGAGTTTTACTTTTTTAAATGGAAGAATTCACAGCATTTAGAATTTATGGTAATTTTCTATATTACCTTTGCCTCTCCGATATCAATGATTTTGGTATCGTTGGATTCCTCTCACTGTCCACATTGCAAATATGTAGTTTTTATTGCGCGGTAACCCCCCCCCGTTAGCGACAAACTTGGGCCCGATAGCAGGTGAGGGCTTGAAAGGTTCCATGGAAAATGAGGGGTTAAATAACACTATTAATATAACCCACAGTGAAAATAATGGTAATTTTCTATATTACCTTTGCCTCTCCGATATCAACGATTTTGGTATCGTTGGATTCCTCTCACTGTCCACATTGCAAATATGTAGTTTTTATTGCGCGGTAACCCCCCCCCGTTAGCGACAAACTTGGGCCCGATAGCAGGTGAGGGCTTGAAAGGTTCCATGGAAAATGAGGGGTTAAATAACACTATTAATATAACCCACAGTGAAAATAATGGTAATTTTCTATATTACCTTTGCCTCTCCGATATCAACGATTTTGGTATCGTGGGATTTTTCTCACTGTCCACATTGCAATTATATAGTTTTTATTGCGCGGAAACCCCCTGTTAGCGACAAACTTGGCCCCGATAGCAAGGGAGGGCATGGAAGGTTCCAGGGAAAATGCGGGGTTAAATAATACTAATGATATAACAAACTGTGAAAATAACCATGGTTATTCACATGACTTTCCATTGCAGGGGGCTGTGCCCCCTGCGACCACCCCTTGAGGGGCTGCCACCCCCCCAACCCCCGCCGAGGAAACAAAACCTCCACCCCGAATTCCCGGCAGGTTAGAGCGTTACAAAATTATCGTCGATCTCAGAGCGGCGGACATATTACAGTTACCTCGTAACATTTCCATTGAATCAGCATACTAACCTTGACATAGTCATCATTGTATACAGAGACAATTGTTGTATAATCACGATGAATGGGGTATATATACCATGAACAGAAGAGCGCCCTCGTCGGCGGGTTTTGCGCCTCTCTCGATGTTACACCGATGGCCTCAAGGTCGAGTTTTCCGTCCCCTGGAACCACGATTTTCAAATTCCTAACCAAAATAACCACCGCGTTCAGTACTTCGCCATAGCCGCCGCGATGACCGAGTGTGGAGGGTGCTCCTACTAGGTACCAGGTTATGGTAGGATAAGTTATCGGCTCCGCATCTAGTTCGTATCTGCTCTATCTTGCCGTGAATATGTGGTGGATATTTTGTTTCCTCGGCGGGGGTTAGGAAGTGGCAGCTCCTGCTGGGGGGGTCACAGGGGGCACAGCCCCCTACAATGAAAAGTCATCTGAATGACCATGGATATTTTCACTGTGGGTTATATTATAAGGGTAATTTTCTATATTACGTCTGCCGCTCCGGCCGCCGCTCTGGCCGCCGCTCTGGCCGCCGCTCTGGCCGCCGCTCTGGCCGCCGCGCCGGCCGCCGATCCGACATTGTCGTCCCCGATATAGGACCCAAGTTTGCCGCTAACAAGGGGTTTCCGCTGCCGCCCCCAACCCCCGCCGAGGAAAAAAAACCTCCACCACATATCCCTGGCAGACTAGAGGGTTACACAGTTATTGGCGATCTCGGAGTGGCGGACGTATTACATTTACCTCATAACATTCCCACTGAATCAGCATACTAACCTTGACATAGTCAGCATTGTATACAGAGACGATTGTAGTATAATCAGGATGAACAAGGTATACCATGAACAGAAGAGTGTTGGTGGCCCGCCTTCGTTGGCTTGGTGGGTTTTGCGCCTTTCTCGATGCATCTAGCTCGTGTGCACTCTATCCTGCCGTGAACACGTGGGGGATATTTTGTTTCCTTGGTGGGGGTTTGGGGGCGGTAGCTCAGGGGGGGTCACAGGGGGCACAGCCCCCTGCAATGGAAAGTCATGTGAATAACAATGGTTATTTTCACTGTGGATTACATTATTAGGGTAATTTTCTATATTGCGTCCTCCGCTCCGACCGCTGCTCCAACATCGTTGCCCCTGCTATCGGGGCCACTAAGTTTGCCGCTAACGGGGGGTTTCCGCTCAATAAAACCTACATATTTGGATTGTACAGAGTGAGAGGAATCCAACGATACCAAAATCCTCGATATCGGAGAGGTGAAGGTAGTATAGAAAATTACCGAATTTATCAGTAGGTAAGTAAAATAACTATTTTTGTCAAAAAAAAGAAGAAAATCCAGCTTTTGATATTTCATGAACTCCATAGGAGTATAGCATTTCTGGATTAGGAGAAATTGTGAGATTATTGATAAAAAATGCCCTTTGCTAAGCTAATTTTACAGAACAGGCTTTCATTTGAAGATTCGGGGAAAATTTACAGTGGATAACAATCAAGAATTGAGTAAAAAAAAGATATGGAACGGTTACCTTGACGTTGAATAAGACACTTTCCATCTATGGTATAAGGTGTGCAAATTTACACAACAGAGAAAAGAAAAGACCGACCCATCTTTTTCAAAGTCCCTCACCATGTTGACATCATGAATGTAAGCAAAAGTATGACCAGTCAACTCATTCTTGCGCTCTGTTAAGTAGTTCATGTATTACTACGTAGTTGTCAAAACGATATTTGGCTAATTATCAGTGTCTGCTGTTCCACATATATGCTTTAAAAGGCCTTTGTTAATATTGTTATCTCATGTTCATGTTTCAGGATTTATTAGATAGTGATTTAAGGGAATTTATCTGAAGAACCTTCTGTGCACACGCATTTTCGTGTTTCTGCCGCCAGGTTTGACAGGATGTTTCCCAGGCAGTTAGTGACAGGAGGCCGGCAAGTAATGTTTCGTTTTCAGTGTTATGTCGATTCTAGGTTGGTCTTAAGACTATACAGTGGAAACAAAGAAGAAAAAGACCTTAATAACTGTCGCACTTTGATTTCTGAGGCCATCAGGTACCCCAAATCCCCTAAAAAGTGAGAAAAATGAAGCGATCACATCCACAATAGACCAACCCACTGACTCTCCTTGGGTGGTGCCTGAAGGGCATGCCTAGTCACGGCACCTAAATTGTTAGGTTAGGTTGGGTTAAGGGTCAGGGCGTTTTGGGGGGTTTGGAAGGTGTGAAATCCTGTAGATTTTGCCGAAAGATGGGTTGGATTCCCGTAGAGTTTTTCGAACTTTAGTGCGTTGGTGCATAGACTTTCAAAGGTGGCGGACATGTTCGATTTTCATTGTTTTTTGTGCTAGTTTTACATATTTCTGTTTGTACGAAGTACATCAGGGAAATTATGGGGTAAAACAGGCTTAAATAAGAAGTATAAAGATAAAAAATGCGTAAAACTAGCACAAAAAATGCTTAAAATCAGCTAGTGAAACTCTACCAATGTAACCACTATCTTTGAAATTCTACGGGCTTGCGCGCCAGAATTCAAAAACTCTACAGGAACCCAACCCACTTTTTGGCCAAACTCTACAGGATTGCTTTGACTTTAATCACCTTTTTCGTCATTTGGAGCTCTTGATGGGCCCAGATATAAAACTGGGATGGTTACTAAAGTTTAATTATTCTTCGATGCCACTGTAAAAGTCTTAAAAGAACCCAGAATCAACACAACACTGGAAACACAACATTTCTCAATGGCGTTCTAGCTCGAAATGATCAGGCTGATGACCTATCAACCTGTGGCTGCCGCAAGAAAGCGTGAAACACTTGATGGGCATGATTCTATATGAGGGTATAGTTATAAATATCAAAATATGCAAATGAAGTATAATAACATTAATAAAAGACTTTTTAGGCATGTATGTAAAACTTCAATAACATTACTCTAGTATGAGTAGATGAGTAATGTCTATGGAGCTAGTGAGATCCTAGTTACATACTCCTTTTTGGGAGTCTTATGGTATGGTTGGTTTAGTACTGATCCAACAGGTCATACCTGTAATGGTATGTCAGTGGATTTGCATCCGCCATAGACTGGTGTCAATCATCTCTTTAAGGAGCTTTTGTGTGTGGGTGTAAGTGCCCACAGGTATGGCTGGGTGCTAGAGATCGACGGGGGAGAGCCGGAGCGGCTCCCCTGATGGCCAAGGCCTGGGTAGGCCTAGTTGCTGCTGCTGTGATCTTGCTCTGGTGGAGGATCGGTGAGTGCTGAACTCGACCCGGGCGCTGGAGCTTAAGTAGGGCTGAGCTGTGTCAGCTACCTGGGAACGAGGGGAGCCTGCGGTCCAATAGGCGAGCCTTGAGGTGTCCGGTGTCAACCAATCAGGTCTTGGTATGCATCTTCGAGAAGCTGCTGATGGTGAGGGTGAGAGGACAGGCTGTGTGGACCTGGACCCAACCTGGGATAAGTATACCGCGCTGCAGGTTGCGGGGGTCTGCTACAATGGCTGAGGTCCTGCTCAGGAAGGGTTGTTGTATATGTATACTGAAAAAATTGTAGGGATAGACTCTAGACTGTACAGTATTTTTCTTGCGTGGGGAATATTACAATTTTTTCATTTGCAGAAAACATCATTTTGTCTATATTTGTGCGGACGGATGATAAAACAAGTGTGCTGAAAGGTCAAAAGAATTCTATGCATGGAAGATAATTTAAAAGAGAACTAAGTGTGCATGGAAAGTTATCCAAGAACTACATATGTGCAGAGAGAATTTGACCAAATAATTTTAGTGCAGGGAACACATTCCCCGTACAGACCAAACTCTACAGTCTGGGATAGACTATGCAGTATTTATACATCAATGTTAATATTAGGGTGCTGTGCTACCCAAAATCCCTTTTATTTGGCAGGGTACCACTACCTGTCAAGTCCTCTGCCTGGAATGTAAGTTTCCACCTCATTTGATGCATAATAGAGCCCAATCAGGTCAGAGTGAAATACATTGTGAGTGATTATTTGGTGGCTTTGCGAGACTGCCAGACTGTAGAGTTTGGTCCTTTCTGCAGATCTGTCAGGAAAATGTAGACAAAATGATGTTTTTGCGTGCATGAAAAAATGTAATATTCCCTGCGCAAGAAAAATACTCTACGGTCTGCTGGCACTGATTCTTTAGTTATGAATTTATGAAGTTTTCACCTGTTGATATTGTACTTTGCTGAGGTAATTCTACAGAATAGGCCAAGGGGAGGACTGATAGGGGCTCTGCTCTCCAACACCCCCCAGGAAACATTGTCTTCAGCTTGGTATACATAGCAAGATAGAGCTGAAACTCGGGAGCACTGAGTGGACTTGAGGCCCTATCATACTAGCACTTTTTTTTGGTTATGACTGTTTCTGTCTGACTAATTTCTGTCTTGATCTTGTAATATGGACGATCTAAACAGCTAGAAGTTTTTTTATTGAGAAATTAGGTAGAGTGAGGGAATGTAAACATAAGCTAATATTTGAGAACATTCGTATATATAATATACATAATCATATTTCTTTAAAATATCATGATATGTATGAGAATGTTCGTATGATTCCGGGACCTTACACTGATGGCACCATGTTTATTTACATGAGCACCATGTTTTCTGCTTTGGTTGTGTGGTTTCTGTAATATTTTCCTCTATCTGTGGTGTTATCATTTGTGTCTGCAGATTATTTCTTGTATTGATGACTGTAACCTTTTGTCCTCTATAAGAATATCATTAGTTCAAACCTACCATATAGATTAACCCTTTTTTATATCAATATCAGAAAAAATGAATATCACAATTATTGGTGATAAAATGTTATGTGAGATTTTTCTTAAAAAATCATTTTTTGTACATGTACACATAAAATATGCCCTCCATTTAGACTCCCTGTTAATGTGCTGTACCTTATAAAGGGATCTGTATGTGTACCGAGTAAGAAGTGCCAATGATAAAAAATGAATATAAATAATGATGATAATATTTTGGTTTGGCTACGCCCTAACAGTCTATGCAGTCTACCATTGTTGAAATAGATTGTATCCGTTCTAATGAGCACTTCAGTACAAAAGGCATCTTGGATGTGATTTTTGAACTCCGGAAAAATAAGAGAGATATTGATTATTTTATGCTGAAGATGGTAATACACAATGACAGCTGCTGTAAAATGAAAACTATATGGAATTTTGAAAATTAGTCCTATGCATTGTCCTTGTAGAGAGTTGAAACAGCTATTGTACCTTTTTCAAGTGTTTCGAGTAAAAAATGCTACCTGTGAACACCACCCAGGTTTTCAATGATTTTTATTCAATTAGTTGCAAGGATAATTCATGTAAATGACAAAACACCAAGTATATGCTGGTTCCCATTGCTCAATGGCTAAATAAAAAAAAAAAATTACAAAAGAAAATGATATAAAACTATGGGGTAACTAATGATTTTTCCTTTACATATAAATGGGTTTACTCCTATGAAATGAACATGATTCAGACAGTTAATCTTCTGTGAGTTACACATATAAACCTCCTCAAAAAGAATAGTAAATAGAAAATAGAAAGTGAAAATAGAATATTAGTATTTTCTAGTTTATATTAGTTTTATTAAACATGTTGCGCAAGAATATGTTTTCATATAAAAAAACAATGTACCTTTACATAATATGATCCCTATTGAATCTGATTGACTTGGTAATAATCTCATCGCAAGGTACACTAAATTAGTTTTTTTTTTTTTTTTTTTTTTTTTTTTTTGTATATGACAACATTAGATTTAGCAAAAGAATTATAGAGATAATGAACTGGCAATGGAGTCCAAATTTCTATTGGCCTGTTCTCAGCACTTTGTTTACATAAGCTGTGATACCATCCAGTGGTTGTGATTATCATGTGCCCTGAAACTGGTTGGTTGCATTTGTAATGGCCTTGGACATAATTTGTCAATTCCTATTTTTTTAATTTCTAAAAAAAAAAAAAAAAAAGCAGCAAAGTATAGATACGTAATGCAGAAACAATGAATCCAATGTAATTTACAATTGCAAAGAATCCTCCCCCCCCACAAATTAAAAAAGGAAAGGAAATTTAAAAATCTGAATCCGAGATACCCTTTGCATAGGGTTGATTAACTGAAGAATGTTTTTCAGGTTATTCTGGTAAAATATACAACCAGTTGATGGTAGTGTTGACTGTTAAAAAAATAAAGAATAAGAATATAAAAGGGACTTTTTAGAGGCTCACATCCCTTATTGGGGGTTGTATAAATAATATATGAGATTAAGCAAAATTATATACTCCATAACATGCATTTTTTTTTTTCCCTTTTTTTTCTTTTCTAGTATATAGATAGGCTTCAAAAAGTAACATAATTTGACCATGTCATCATCATCATTGGGAGCTAATGCTGCTGGGGGTGCATAGCTGCATCCAGTCTTCATTTCCATCTATGAGAATCCCTCATGGCGAGCCGCCAGGCAGAAGACTTGGCTCATTGATGTGCCCAAGCCTGACATCCTTTGTCATCCCCCAGGCCTCCTCCACTTGGGGTTGTCTTGTACAGAGACAACCTGGTGGCAGGTTCCACCATAATGACCAGTCCATACAAATATTGAAAAGTATTGGTGCAAGGACGCACCCTTGCTTCACTCCTGAACTAACAGGAAAGAAGCTCGACAGGCAACCACCACACTTTCAGTACCAGTATACAGGCATGCTATTAATCCAATAATCCTTGTTGGAATACCTCGCAATCTCAGGATCTCCCAGAGTGATTCCTGATGCACTGTATTGAACGTCTTCTTGAGGTCGATGTAGGCTGCAAGCAGCCCGCGCCAGAACTCACGCTGGTGCTATACCAACTGGTGCAAGGATACGGTCTATTGTGAATCCAGATTGTTCTGGCCTCTGTTGCCTCAGCAGGTGGTCTCTTATATGGATGTGGTTAAGAACCTTGCCTGGTATATTGAACAATGTGATGCCTTGGATATTGCTGCAGTCCAATTGATCCCTTTTCCCCTTCCAGAGAGGGATGACCACACATCTCAACAGGTCAGGGGCGATGGTACCAGACTGCCAAATGGCAGCCAGGACAGCATGTAACCCCTGTGCCATAGGGGCTCCCCTTCACTTCAGTTAGGGAGGGTGGATCCTCACTGATGGGTAGGTCTGGCAACGAAATCTCGACACTACCCACATCCAAATTAACTGTTGGTGGGTCAACCTGGTGCAACTGCTCAAAATACTCTGCCCAACGCTCCCACACCACAACATGATCTGAGATGATCTTGCTACCTACTAAGCGGACTGCAGTCACCTGTGAAGAGGGCTTGGAGTTAAGCTTTCTCAGGGCTTGGTAGGCAGGACAAAGGTTATTTTCTAAGAAATGGCCTTTAATCTCCTCTGCAAGACTCCTAATAAACTGTGACTGAGTCCTGCGCACCTGAGAATGATGCAAATCCCATGTCAGATGAGCCGCAAGCTTGCACCATTGCCTGGGAGATAAAATTCTATCTTGTTCTAGGGCTTCACCAATCGATTCATGGATTGCATCGAACATTGCATCGAGGTGTCCCACAGAAGTACAGGGTCCGTCAGGTTGTCAGGTGCCATGAAGCAACCAGAAATTGCCTCGGCAAACCCTCAGGCATACAGAAATGACAACTTTAAAACTTAATTGGCAACTCCACTATGGATCTCTTTATTGTGTCAACATAGTTAAGTTTGCAGTTACAACAAAATAACTATTTTATCTTGCAAAGCTAGATATTACAATTTAGAACTTTTTAAGAATAACACATATACTTAGAAAGTGGATGGCATAAAATCATGTAAAAGCTGTGGTGGACTGAGTCATGGTTTTCGCCATGTCAGCTTGTCAGAGGGAGCTCTTTCTTTCTCTGTTATTAGTGACCTCATTTGTTTGGTGTCACTATTAGACACAATCACCTTAACCCGCATATGAGACACCTGAAAAAATAAACATTGCCGGCGTCCCACCATTTTTTTTTTTTTTTTACCTGTTTATCGGCTACACTTACAGGCTATTAGGTGCCTAGTGTTGTGCTGTAACCCTAAGGAAACACGTCCTATCACATCATGGTAGACCACTCTGTCTTAGTATCATATGCAGTCAAGCCTTCTCTCACGTTATCCAAGCTAAATAGTTACGCACTTGTTTGTATTTGTTGTATTCAATGAAGAAAAATAGCCCATTAAAAGCACCATTACCTAAAAGACTGTTTATGCCAAAGCCAAGACTAGAGAACAGTAATTTTATGTTTTCTGTGTTTCTGGCTTTTCCCTAAAGGAGCTGAATCTGCAAGCACCCTGTGGTGTTGTTTAGTATGGCTATAGGGGCACCCATTGTCCTTGAGATAATAACCGACCTAACTGGGCACAAACAGGGAGTCTGCCAGTGTGCACCAACAACCATGCATTACTGGCCACTAGCCTATTATTTATGCTGTAGATATTGGGTTAAATGTATATGAAGCAAAAGTAAGGATGTTTTATTTATTTGTCCAGCCATTGCTGTAGTTACCTGAAGCTTAGTCTGGTTACTTGTCAAGGAGATGTAGAAGCTCTAGTGCCATCTTTTCTGGTGTTAATTAGGATGTCCAGAAAAGGAATTTCACTGCCACATGCCAAATATATACTATGTGTTGGAGCATCAAGGCTGTTGCAGTTACCAGAAGGTATGACATTGCCTAACAAAGCAAATCAGCTATGTACAGAGCAGTAGAATATATATTTAGTAGAATTTTTGTTCATATTATAATTCAATCAAAAAAAATGAAAAAGCAGATTAAAGGCACTTTCACACCAATATGGCATATCACATGTGGCACCCCATTTAAAAATGAACATATGTAAACATATGAAACCTTTCACATGTGAGAAGTGGATATGGCACATTGCATGGCGACATGCATGCCATGTGAAAATTGGACTAGCTCCTGCTCTGCTT
>NW_020871054.1:76682-84182 GCF_003789085.1 Penaeus vannamei
TACCTCCCCTCTGTCTCTCTCTCTCTCTATCTCTACCTCCCCTCTTGTGTCTCTCTCTCTCTTCTACTCACCTCCCCTCTGTCTCTCTCTCTCTCTCTATCTCTACCTCCCCTCTGTCTCTCTCTCTCTCTCTCTATCTCTACCTCCCCTCTGTCTCTCTCTCTCTCTCTCTATCTCTACCTCCCCTCTGTCTCTCTCTCTCTCTCTATCTCTACCTCCCCTCTGTCTCTCTCTCTCTCTCTATCTCTACCTCCCCTCTGTCTCTCTCTCTCTCTCTATCGCTACCTCCCCTCTGTCTCTCTCTCTCTCTCTCTCTCTATCTCTACCTCCCCTCTTTCTCTCTCTTTCTCCCTCTCACCATCCCGCTTTTTCTCTCCTTCCCTCCCACTCTCTCTCTTTCTTTTACCTACCCACTCTCTCTCTCCTCTCTCTCTTCTCTCTCTCTCTCTCTCTCTCTCTCTCTCTCTCTCTCTCTCTCTCTCTCTCTCTCTCTCTCTCCCTTCTTTCTTCCCTCATGCAAACATGCACACAGATATGCATGTATGCATGCATGTACAAACGCACCCATGCACACACACACACACACACACACACACACACACACACACACACACACACACACACACACACACACACGTACACACACACACACGTACACACACACACGTACACACACACACACACGTACACACACACACACACACGTACACACACACACACACACGTACACACACACACACACTTACACACACACACACACTTACACACACACATGTACACACACACACACACGTACACACACACATGCACACACGCATGCACGCAGAAGCACAAGCATAAACAGAAACACACACATACAACCATGCAACCGCACATTATATGCTATCACACACACACGCAAAAGTCAATAAAAAACAACATAAATCAATACACCAATATTCACAGCAGCACATCTATATAAACAAAAAAATTATTGTACACAATTGGGCAAAGACTCCCCTGCAATCAACCACTATAAAACAAGATAATATATATGAATATTGCAGGAAACCATTTTCAATGGATCTCTTCTAGCAAGACCAGAATGAATATCTCACTAATAAACATTCACGAATATAAATGCTGTAACTACATGTAACGTCCATAAATTTTGCTATTCTACACTATAGTCAACAAGTTTATTTATGACTATGCCTCATATTGTTTAATAAAATGCGTGTATGCTGAAGAAGAATTAATACCTATATTAGTGAAATCAAGCATTTTCCAAATTTGTGTCCTATGTTTATCTTTTGAGAAACAAAACAGTTATTTCCAGTTCAGCAATTTTCCGTGTTTTGTCTTGGGCGCCCGACATGAAGATGGAGCCAAGCGTCCCCACATTCTTTTCCTGACGCTATTTTCTTTCAGGTGTCCAAATAAATCCCTCGTGCCAATCCCAAAGGCTGCATGGAGCTATGCCCACGCTTAAGTTTAGCACAACGCGTTCATTATCACATAAATTAAAGCTACGTAATGCCGGTTCGCTCCAACTTGAAATCCACTGGGAGTCAACGGCCTACAATTTCTCGCTATTTTATTCATTTTTCGATCAACTTATGAGACATTTGTGTGTAATTTTACCAACGTTGATGTTTAAAGGTTCTTACCTTAAGTAATAGAAGACACCCCCATATCTCTTGGTGTAGAAATTCGAGGAAACAAAATCACCACCACTAGTTCCAAAACATAAACAAACAAGCCATTATGAGTAACTCGGACGATGCCCGTCAGATGTCACGTTCATCTCTCGCTCGCGTTTTCTTTGATTGAAATTTGAAATATCTCTGCGCCAGCGCGATTCGTCTGCTATTTTTGGAAGCAGCACTTTAAATTAGAATATTTATGTTGACGTTTTTATGACATGGTATGAGACTTTCTAGTTTTCAAATGGACAAAGCATTGTTGTCCAGCCGACCCATCACCATGACAACCAGCGAGCGGGCAGACGCCTCTCCTTCGCTATGAGTGCCGGACTGCTGCAGCAAGAAAACCCCATAAAACTCAGCACAGATGGAGAAGAAGTTGAACGAACAGCCGATGAATCTGTGAGTTATCTCAATGTCTAAATTAGTGACAAAATAGGTTTACTCTGTGCATCAACCTTAATCAGGGATATTAGATCACTCAATATAAAACATTCCCTGTACTTACGTTACTCCATGTTAGTAAATAACATTATAATGAGCGTGTTGTTTAATTTAACTTGTAGTAACAACGATAATTGAAAAAGTTGCAACAGCAGTAATGAATTTCGCTTACAGGTACCGGTCTCGCACGAAACTTATTTTTTTATGAACACATCGAAGATTTCTTGCTGTTGATTGATTTTACAGATTCGTAAAGAAATGTGGATAAAATTTTTACCTAAGCATTTACAGAACCATGCTACAGGAAGACATCAGGGCCGACACACATATTTATCTATGTATAACTCTCTCTCTCTCTCTCCCTTTCTGCCCCCCCCTCTCTCTCTCTCTCTCTCCATCTTTCTCCCTCTCTCTCTCTTTCTCCCTCTCTCTCTCTTTCTCCCTCTCTCTCCCTTTCTCCCTCTCTCTCCCTTTCTCTCTCTCTCTCCCTTTCTCTCTCTCTCTCTCTCTCTCTCTCTCTCTCTCTCTCTCTCTCTCTCTCTCTCTCTCTCTCTCTCTCTCTCTCTCCCTTTCTTTTTCTCTCTCCATTTCACTCCTTTTCTCTTCCTCTCACCATTTTCTCTCTCTCTCTCTCTCTCTCTCTCTCTCTCTCTCTCTCTCTCTCTCTCTCTCTCTCCATATATATATATACATATATAAATATATATACATATATATATATATATATTATATATATATATATAAAGAGAGATGTATATGCATATATATATATAAATAAATAATATACATATACACACACACACATATATATATATATATATATATATATAATATATATATATATATATATATATTATTATATACATATATATATATATATGTATATACATATATATAATATATGTACACATATATATATATATATTATGCATATATATATATAATATATATATATATATAATATATATATTATATATATATATATATATATATATATATATATATATATATACAAGCTTCGCGCTTCAATTTTTTAACTAGCACACCGGGCTAGTAAATAGTGTTTTTTTACTAGCCCGCAGCAAGTTTTACTAACCCCAGTATTGAATTTAACACAAGATTAATCAAACCCTGTCGTGCACGGCTCGATAGCGTAGTGTGCTGCCTGCCCGCGTGCATTTCACTAGCCCGCGGCTGGTTTACTAGATAATGACCGAGCCCTGTATGACTGTATATATATATTATATATATATATATATATATATATATATATATATATATATATATATATGCGCAATGCAGAAACTAATGCACGCTGCTTTTATACAAACGGGAATTGTATTTAAGATCGAAAATTGAAGGTTTTGCTAACCTGCGTTTCCTTTCGTCATTGTTATTCATTCATAACACTGCTGTTTTCCACCTGATCGTTGATGATATCCTTCCAATGAATATCAACAAAATACTCTTCCACTGTGAATATCATCTCCCGCAAGCAAAAGGTCACCCCCATTAACTCATGCCTAACGCCTGTGCTCTGATTTCCCGCTCACAGAAGGAGGAGACACAGGACGACTTGGAGATCATCAACGACGCCATCCATATGAACGGCGGCGACGAAGGTAAGGCATTTAGGGGCTTTTACCTGTTTCACAAGCGCCACAATGAACTCCTCGTAACAGCTGGTGTCAGGAACTCTGCAGACAAGCGTAGTTTGTAAATCCATTCCGTTGGAAGTGTGTTTTGCTTAGCCTTCTCTCGAGCGCGTTTTTCCTATTTCAGTACTGTATTGTGATTAGCGCAGGCCCATGCGAATGAGGTTTAAGGCTGCTTTTTATAACTGTAATTCATTACAGTTTAAGTTTATATAAAACTGCACCCCGTATACACGGCCTAATTTGGTAGCATTATTTCTTTATATTGGAAGGCATGTGGGATAGTTTATATGTTTAATAAGTTGTGTTCCCCTGCCGTTGCTTGATGGTCTTCTCTGTTCTATTGTATTATACAATTATAATCATCGTAATAGAACGACAGAGCTTCTCCAACTGCATCACTTAATTAAAAAAAAAAAAAATATGTGAATGTTCACAACAGTAGCAGTACTTGCTATTTTAGATAGCAAACATTTGATTATCAGTTCTTTGCCCCAAAGTTAGTCCAGAGCCAGATCATAACTTCTGCATGGAAACGTTATTCGTGTCAAGGGACTCGCGACGCTCCTTGGTCATGGACTAGTGGTCTCTACGTGCGACTGATGCAAAGTTCATGTCGAACAAATTACAAAGGAACAACGAATAGAAGAACAAGAAAACACACGAATATGCCCAAGGCCTTTTTGCTCCATTGCTTCTGCAGGGCATGCGTTATTATTATTTACCATCGCATCATCTATTGTTATTATAATAATAATATTATCATAATATGATCAGCATCAATGATGTTATTCTAACATTATTGATATTATTATTATTATTATTATTGGGTTGGTGCTTCATGCGCAGGTGATGTGAAGCGATGGTGTGGTACTTTAGTTAGTGTTAAGTGCATGCATGCCTTCTCGCTTGCAGCTGCCACTGCTGGCTAGCCTAATGCGAAAAAGCAGCTCTGCATAAGCCTCCCCCTGACAGTTCACAGCCTCGCTATCATCAAGACCTCGTGGCATCCCATGGAAACTGGGTACCTTGCCATCCCAGGCTAAATTGTGGGGGATCTTGGAACAGCAGGAGGCTCCAGAGGTTCAGGGTCATGGCCCAGGGTGTTTAGACAAGCCCTGGCCGTGTACCAACTCCTGCCCTAAGCCCCCTGGGGTAAATGGAAGGCTCGGAGTAGGTGGGCCTTGCCAATCCTCCGCTCATATATAACCAATCGGCAGTATTCACTATAAATGGAAATGCTGGGATGGGAAAAGTCCTCCCCACACAGCAAGTGAGGCAGACTGTGGGCCCCATTGGGAGGACGACTGCTGGAGCACAGCTTGGGAACGGGAACTCGTCCTGCCTGCGTTCTGGCAGTTGCCAGCCTGGAGTGAAGGTTGTAGAGGGAAGCCATAGGGAACCCACAGGTGGATGATGGGTTCTGCAGCCCTTTTATATGGGTAGCGTCGGCAGGGGTGGCAGAGGTGGCATCCACCCGGCGTGACTGCACGAGGCTAAACCTTAGGTGGGAAGTCAGGGTAGAGGATTGGAACATCCGTTCTTTGCGTCAGGATGATTGGTTGCCTCCACTGTCGAGGGAACTGGGGAGGCTGAGAGTTGAGGTAACTGCTCTCTCGGAGGTGAGAAGACCTGGCAGTGGCATGATCAGTGTAGGTGGGTACACCTATTACTGGTCAGGCCCCAGCGACGATCACCATCTCCAGGAAGTAGCCATAGCCATCTTCAGCAGACTCCAGCTCTCGGTAGTAGAGGTTACACCAGTCAATGAGCGGATAATGGTATTAAGACTGAAGCTAGTAAGTGGCTTCATGTCGATTATTGTTATGTACATTCCTTCCGATGTTTGAAACTCGATGTGAAAGAGATGTTCTATGCCAAACTTGCATCTGTGGCATACAAGATATTTGTATTGTTCTGGGTGACTTCAGTGTGATAGCTGGCTGTGATCAAGCTGGCTATGAGATGTCTCCATGGTTCAGGAGCTGATGCCGGTAGTGAGAATAGCCTCCTTTTTGGGACTTTGTAAGGTCCCAGAAATTGAGGATATCTGGCTCTTGGTACCAGCACTCAGACCCACATCGTTGGACATGGCACAGTGATGCAGGTAATGCAGCCAAGAAGATCGACCACATACTCGTTAGTACTCATTGGAGGATCCTCCAGAACTGCAGGGTGTATAGGTTGTGGCTACCCTACAGGTCCACTTCAAAACTCCCCAGCAGTCCAATGATCACCCTATGGTGTTTCACTTGGACAGGCTAAGGAGAGGGAGTGTGCCCAAGGGTTTACTGAGGCAATCTCTGGTCCTTTCACAGTGCTCGACCCTATACTTCTGTGGGATACCTTGATGAAGCTCAAGAATCGATTGGTGAAAGCCCAAGAGTAATACAGAATTTCATCTCACAGGAGACACTGGAAGCCACAGATGTTTGTTAAGCGGCACGTCTGACCAGGGATCGGGATTTGCCCATTCTCAGGTGTGCAGAACTCGATCACTGTTAAGGGACAAGGAACAGTTTATTTGGAATCTTACAAAGAAGGTAAAAGGCTATTTCTTGGTAAATGACCTTCGTCTTGCATACCAAGCCCTGAGAAAGCTGAACTCCAGGCCCTCTTCACAGGTGACTACAGTTTGCTTAGTAAGTGGCCAGATCATTATCAGATCCTGTTGCGGTGCAGTAACGTTGGGCTGAGTATTTTGAGCAGTTGTACCAGGTTGACCCACCAACAGTTAACTTGGATGTGGGGAGTGCCGAGATTCCGTTGCTGGACCCATGTATCAGTGAGGATGTTCCCTCCCTAACCGAAGTTAGGGGGTGATCTCCAAGCTGTGAAGAGTGGTAAAGCAGTAGGTATTTGCGGCATCCCAGCTGAACTGTTAAAGGCTGGTGGTGAACCTATGGCATGGGAGTTATATGCTGTCCTGGATGCCATCTGGCGGTCCAGTACTGTTCCCCCTGACCTGTTGAGGAGTGGGGGCCGATTGGACTGCAGCAATCACACTGCTCAGTATACCAGGCAAGGTTCTTGCCCACATCCTTCTGAGACATAACAGAGACCACCTACTGAGGCATTAGAGCCCGGATGTAGTTTGCATTCACTCCTGGTAAGTCTGCAATAGACCATATACTGGGCAGAGCTACTGTTCAAAGTCATTGTGGAGCAACTCTGGGCGATATGAGGGTTACTGACCTTGGCTTTGCTGATGCTATTCTGTCCTTGGAAACCTTAGTGGTCGCTGTGGATGCACTTAGTAATAAAGCGAAGCCCTTGGTTCTAGAGGTCTCCTGGACTAAGACCAAGATCCAGGACTTTGGGGACTTGCTAGGAGAACCTATTCAGTTGGTACATGCTTGCGGCGAGGACATTGAAGTCACAGATAGCTTTACATACCTTGGGAGTATAGTTCATAATTCTGGGCTGTCCGACCAGGAAGTCAGCAGACAGATTGGCCTGGCAGCAGGGGTTATGAACTCTCTCGACAAGAGTATTTGGAGATGCCGGTACCTGCACAGAAGGACCAAGCTACAGGTTTTCAAGTCCCTGATAATACCAGTTTTGCTATATGGTAGTGAAACCTGGACAGTGCCTTGGAGTCTTGTCTTGATGCCTTTTGTAACAGGTCCTTGTGCTGGATCATGGGGTACTGTTGGTGGGACCATGTGTCCAACCAATGGTTGCACCGCAAGACTGGCACAGGACCTATTAGCTGC
>NW_020871054.1:89182-91682 GCF_003789085.1 Penaeus vannamei
CGCCACTAAAGCCATTCAGGTGGGTAGCCGTTCCACCCCTTCTCTCGCTGTCTCTCTCTCTCGCTCTCCATCTGTCTGTCTCTGTCTCTCTCCCACAGATGTCATGGCATTTGGGGAAAAGAATTGCATAGCAATCGGAGACTGTAAAAGCTTATTTTGTTGTCAAATAACTCAAGATCCAAAGTGCAATCGGAGGGAGTTCCTTATTTACCGGAGCGATTTTGATCACTCCTTTCTTAAAGTATGGAATTTTTAAATTTGCACAGGTATTGCTTTCCGTATAACTGATTCACTATTTCCTACGTCATATTTAGGTATAACCACCAAATGATATTGATATTATAACCAGATAACGGTCCTAAAGTATAGTAGGATTTTATATATATATAACACACACACAATATATATATATATATATATATATATATATATATATATAGTATATGTATGTGTGTGTGTGTGTGTCTGTCTGTGTGAGTGTGTCTGTCTGTGTGAGTGTGTGTGTATATACACATGTATATATATACATATATATATATAATATATATAATATATATATATATATATATGTGTGTGTGTGTGTGTGTGTGTGTGTGTGTGTGTGTGTATATATATATATATATATATATATATACATATATATATACACATATATATATATATTATATATATAAAACTGCCGTATAATTGACCTTTACATGTATTATATATTCTTAGTCAAGGTATTCCCTTTAATCATGCGGTTGAGAAATTTTCGAAAGCTGAAGTGTGGGGTGTTGGACACCGTTCTAAGTTCCGGATACGAGCATGCTTTCCTTGCCATCTAGCGCAGCAGCCACTCTCTCCATTGTGCCACAGTCCGAGAGCGGCAAGTGGGAGCTGGAAGGCGAGTTGCGAGCTGGAAGAACGAGTGGCGGGCTTAGAAGCGGAGGTGCGGCGCCTGGAAGCGTGGAAACGGCAGGCGAGTAAGTGCAATGCAAGTGCCCTGCTAATAGATCTGTACGAATTGAATTAACCATTCTCTTCGTTTGGCTTGGACATTACCCCGATATAACTGAAGTGCCTCGTCCTCGCAGGTGGTGCGGCGGTGGGAGGAGCGTCGGGAGGTGCAGATGACCCTCTTCACCGAGGAGCTCGAGTGCCTTGAGAGGTCGGAAAAGCAGTATCAGGTGAGGCATTGCCTGAGAACCAGGCGTTCTCTGGATTACAAGGTATTAATTTCCTCATCGGATAATATTAATGGAGTATGAGGCTTCAGTCCATAATGGCATCTTTAGGAAGAGGCCATTATGGACAAGGAGTAAATGAGTCATGGCAGTCAGTACATAATTTAGATATAGCATAAGGTTTACTAACAACATATTTATAGTTACCTTTAAGGGAAAAGATGAGTATAGTATAGCCAAATAGATAAATTTACAGCGAGGTTATGAATAAGTTGGTATGGAATAATCTGTACTATCATGGAATACAAATCAAATACTGCATTTGGTGAACCTTTCTTCCCTACCGACTTCCCCTCTCCAGGGCTACGGGCAAACGTAAGTAGACTGAAGAGTTGATTTAGCATGTTAAATCGAAAGTGTCTAACTCCCGTTCTCTTTTTTCCAGGTCCTGATCGAAACATTGCTTGCCAGCAGAAATTCCTAGAACATTTGTATATTTGTAATTATCGAAGTAACACAAATGCACTGGCATCTACTACGTCACTATCAATCGTGTAATAGCAATACCGTGAACCAGTAACTTATTTTGTGCACTATTCTGACATTTGCTACCCTCAAAAATGAAAAGGAACTGTCCACAAAATACGGCTGTAAAAGACACACAGAGTTTTAATAACATTTCATCCTGTCGCTGCATCTGCAATTCGGCATCACTACTGGTCCTGGGCCATCATATTGATTTTGGACCAAGAAACCCAATAACGGTCATTTTAGTGGTTCGCCAAAGGGTCATAATTTCTGAAGACCTTAGTGAACCCATGCACACACATTTACATTTCACAAATGCCAAACAATCAGGTTTCCTCAAACCTAGACCATTGTCCATACACTAAATCGACAATGGGCGAGAACGTATTGATACTTATCAATCTTATCGAGGACATGGCATGGCTGGTAGCGTGTAATACGCAGGGTTGAAGGGGCGGTAACTTCAACTTTTCCACTTACCTCAACTTTCCAATTGGCATAATCTCCTACTTGGTTGGAACTAGAAGTGGGAAGCATGTATCATTCGGAATTGGCGAAGCGGGCATGGTTAGAGTATAGTCAGATAAGAATAGAATATTCAGTTACACAAAATGATTTTTATTATATATTTCAATGAATGAATTTTAAATAGATATTGTATTTAAATCCTTTTTAAAATTCATTTGAGAGTATCCGCGATGTCATCAGGCGTGCATCTTCTAAGTTCCTCAGATAGCGACTTGAGGAAAAATATATAATTTTAGTGTAATAACTAGATAAAGGCTGATATTTAGCACAAATGTAGA
>NW_020871054.1:94182-111682 GCF_003789085.1 Penaeus vannamei
ATCTGAATACTTCTTTTTAACACCATTGACAATTCATTCACTTGGGTTGAAATGTTCTCCATTTGTTTTGGCACAGTTAAGATAAATAAGATCAGGTTGCAACATTATGCTACTTTCGTCCATGACCTCAGAAAATCGACCAAAAATATTCCCATAAATTAAGAGAGTATGCGCACTGCAATCCTGTTTTAAAGTGTTTGATGTTTTCTACAATATGCAAACTCTCCTCACCAATCCTCTCTCAAGTCTTCTGTACTAATTTTTCAAGACCTACACATCTTTCACGATTGATTTTGTATATACAACTTTTTCAAAAACTTGAATGTTCTTGGATATGTTGTTGATCATGTTATATAGGTCCAGATATTGTCCTTGAAACAGATGCTTCAGTATGACCAATCTGTTGAAATTGTTTCACATTAATGAATTTACACAGGGTTTGTTTTCTAAAAAGTAGAAAAGGAAGAAAGATAGGGTGTCTGTTATTTGTTGATTAGTGTTAGGCTATATCATTCTCTAATTGCTCCTCACTACATATTTTTTAACATGCATCAACTGTTATTTATCTCATCTCGCCCTCGTGAAATATTTTATGATAACCCTCAATATGCACTCGGTTTCTTGTTGGCTTACGAAATACACGCTGTCTCATCCACATTAATGCCAGCATTTACACTAGGGTTTTCATTAATACTAGTTGTTGCATCCAAGGGAACAGTGTTGGATGGACTCGCACTTCATGAACGTCCTGTTTCACTCTGTGTGGAATGTTCGCCATGATTCTGTTAGTTTCTGCAATATTAGACATTTCAGACATTAGACATTAGCATCATTACTGGCTAAGCAACATAACGTGTATGTTGATGCTGAGCTCGAGATGCACCTTGATTATTTTCTTAGACCCAAGGTCAAAGAGAATAATCTAAACTTGCTGGTAGATCTTGAAAGTTGCTGCAATTCGCTCGTCTGTGTTGTAAGGTGAGGAAAGATTGTCATAACTGCATTTGGAATTATTGATTCTGTAGCATACACTGCATAGAACGGTGTAACCCCTGTCAGCTGTTTGTAGATATTAATTAATGCTAACTGGGGAGTAAAAAAATGCATGTCCAAGTCTGCTGCCTGCAATCCATCTACTATATTGCTGTACTGAATTGAAATTATCTACTTGTAGTGGTTCTCCGCTAGTAAATTGCTGGCTGGATGGTTCATGGGTACAGTCATGTGTTGGAATCTGCCAAGTGCTGCCAACTCTTCGAGGAAACATACTACAAAAGGTTCAACCTGGAAGCAGGTCTTTGAGTTTGCAGTATTGCTTGTGTCAGCTGGTCAGCCAGTACATTCTTCTCCCCTTTTACATACTTAACTTCAGCATTAGCCTCTTTAAGTGATAATAACGTGCTATCCTACCATTTTTTCCCTGCTCCTTCTCAAAAAGCCATTGCAGAGCCTTGTCAGTCCACATGACACAACGCTTGTATATTAAAGATCAATATCTATTTATTGAAAAACACTGTGTCAATATCTAAGGTCATTGGTAGCGCATACAAAATATAGCAATAGGGCAAGGCTTAGGGCGAAGACCCTAGGTCAGGAAAGCTCATACAGCTTTATCGCAAAGTATTGTGGAAAAAGGTCAAAATTCTAGCGCTGTAGGTTAGTATGGTAATGAAAAAGATAAAGATGGAATGACAGAGTACGAAGGCCGTTCAGGACAGGCACAAATGCAGCCTTTCAATCTTTCAGCACGGATGGGGACAGAAGGGGATGAAGAAATGGAAAAAGAAAGGTGAAGAAAAGACCATGCAAGGTCTGAGGTCCAAGGTAGTGGTGAACCCCTACCTTGGGCCTCAGTCTTCATCTCCACGACAACAGCGGGCATGGGATAAGGGGCATTAAAGACCGATATTTCTTTAAAGACTCCATAATAGACAGAACCTCACTATTCCTAGGAGTTCTGCTGAAGCAACACGTAGGCATAGGACTTTTCCACTGAACTCTTTGAATTGGATCAAAACAATGGAGCAAGTCGCTTAAGTTTTGCTAACTTTGTATAGTTAAATTTTTCATTTATCTATTTATTATTATTATTATTATTTTCTTTTATTTATTATTATTATTATTCTATTCTATTTATTATTATTATTATTATTTTTTTTTTTACAAAATGCCGGTAATAGCCATTGAGGCCAAAATATGCTTGTACTTTTTTCATAGTGCTTGGCCTGGTGTAATTTTGTACAGATGCTGTTTTTATCAAAGTTAGGTCTCACTATCCCATGCCCCGCACAGTGGCCTAGCAACTGGTGTGCAAAAAGTTTGATCTCTGGTGTTGTCTGGAGCTGTGCTTGAATTAGTCTCTTCAGGACTCTTCAGTTGTACCTCAAATGTCTATGATATATTGCTACATCATCCCGGAATGCGTTAACTCCATCTCCTAGCAGTACTGTCAGGACTCTTGTCATTGCATTTTGAAATGCTGCGGATGCTCTGGAGAGACCGAATGGCATGCCCAGCTACTCTCAGAGCCCTGCCACACTGTATTCATTTAAGATCTCTTCTATCTGGGGCAAAGGAAAATTACTGAACTTGCTATTTCGATCCAGGCGACGATAGTCTACATATTGACGAGATCTTTCATCCTTGAGATTCACAAGCACAGTTTGAGAGCCTGCCACTCAGGTCCCACGAGGAGTCGTGCTGCAAGAGAACCCAGGGTGCTCAAAAACTTTTTCTGATTCTGTGGCAATTCAATGTTTGATCAAATATTTCTGCAATGTTTCCCCTTTCAAGGTGATAGCTTATTGATTCTCTTTCAGAACCTTCACTGCTTCACTGCCACTCGTCAATTTTAAGACTTTAGAAGTTGCTGCAAACTCTCCTCATTGCACTCGACTGATTTGTTAGTCGACTAGCCGACCCTTGGGTGTCAAAACAATGCAACTCCTAGTTTAGGGGATCATCGCCCTCCTCTTCCTCAGCGCACGCTTTCCCTTCTAGTATACTCATTAGGCGGTACATTTTATGTTGCCTTTGCAGGCTAGAATAATCTTCAGTGTGTGATAAAATTGGAGGCGTGTAGCAGGTGAATGAAGGGGGACTTTGCTGAAGGGTTTATTAAGTTCTATGTGTGACCCTACGAGAGGGTGCCGAGGGCAACGGTGACAAGCTAGGCCGTCGTCTGTCCCTGTCTCCCTGATTTGTTCTGCGTCTGCTCGTTTTCCCCTGTCTGCATTGCCTGCCTGACGAGACATCCAGCTATTCCTTGCAAGGGTGCTTTGCTTGCTTAGGAGAAAGTGTCAAAAGTGTAGAGTGGACACGCGTCCGCTGACGGAGGAAGGCAGCTGCTGGGGCCTAGGTGCGAAAGGGGGACCAGTCAGCCTTGAGTATATCGTTGAGAGTAAGGATGACTGCATCCTCTGATGTACTACTATTAATATCTCCACTGTAGTTGTGATGTGGGTTGGCACCCTATATTGATCCTTAGATTTGTTACAAATACTAGCAAGGAAATTGCAGGCCAAACAATCGAACAGTGTGACCCCTTCAGCTAGTTTTTGCCCATGAATCAACATAATGGAACATCTCGTCGCAAGATGGAAGAGTAACCCAAACAACATCAGCATGGTTAGGGGGTTCTCTTCTGCTGAATCCACACTGATTATGGACTCGTGACACATCCCTCTCTCAACGGTGATTATCCACCTCTATAAGCCCCAGACTAGATCTGTAAGATTGCGAAGTCGGGGTGTCCTGTGTCGGAATGTTTTTACCGGCAGTGTTTATTTGTAGTTTAAGACTTCCTTTGTGTGGGAAGTTTGTCATTTGCCACTGGAGTGGAAGTAGATAGTTGTCGCGTCTTTAAGGCTGCATTTGATTCCTCTAGAATCGCACTCACTGTCTGTACAGGTCCAGGGTTTTGTTGTGCCTGTTCTCCTTAATTACATTTCCTATAGCCCAAAAGCATTAATTGCACCAGATTTTACAAGCATGCCCACACAAAGCAGCACTTGCAATCCCCCAGGGAAATTATTTTTTTTTCTGGATCTGCCGCCAGAAATTCTATGTCAAGCTTTTGATCCCTGAACATTCAAAGTAGTTGAGCGATTCCTGCTCCATGACAACTCGTTACCTGGTGGATGTATATCGGAGGTTATAAACTTCGCACATCCTCGTGCTTTGATTATTTCATAAAGTGGGGTATAATGACGTTCGGGACTGCCCCACAGTCCACTAATGCTTTGGTCTGAATATGACGTACTGTGAGACTAAGGATTGAGTAGTTTGCTAAATCGAGTCCCATAACACCTATAAGGATCATGTCAGCCTTGTCATCACTCTGTCCATGTTACTATTTCGACGGTTTCCCCACTGGATAGCCTTCACCATTCTTTCAGTTTCCTCTGACCTTTTTCCTAGAGTTAACATTAGCGAGATGATCTAGGTCACCACAAACAAAACAAAGTCTCGGGACGTTGGTGACACTGTCTTTTGTTCGTGACCCTCCAGTTCCGCCACATCCACGGCTATGTTTCCCACGGACAATGCGTCCTCTACTGAAATCTCGACCGCTTTCTCTCCGACCTCTTGTCTGTGCGGCTGGGGCATAGAAAGGTGGATTAATTAAACGTGCCACATCTGTCATGTCGGCAGTTCCCGTAATACTCACAGTAGCGTAAGTGGTTGAGCAGTAGATTGATATTTCCTACTCTTTTCCCTGCCCAAGGGGCTTCTGGCGAAGTCCACCCGAAGTCCACCCGTAGCCTCATCGTCTCTAAGATGGTCTATCGTCCATAGCGCCACCGTGCCGAGAATACTAGTTAAATTCATCTTCCGTATTTCTGCATCATCCTAAATAATACATTATCCCTTCGGCGCTATTTCTTTGTTGCTCTAGAAGGCGAAACTCTCTCTAAGGCATGCAACAATTATTTTTTGAGCCAGTGTTGTACCTCCGACTTTTCCACTTTAACCAAGTCGTTCAATTGATGCGTATGATATCTGCATGGTCGAGGTTTCAGGAGAGATACCCTGCCACATCACTTTATCCGATCCGGGATTTCTCGGAAATGTTTCCAACTTCAGTTGTTCGGGTCGGTTACACTGAAATGGCGATGGAGGCTCTCATCGGTGTGTTTGAGAGCGAACACGATTTCATCACGGTCTTCGGTGATTCTTAAATATTCACGTTCATGTTGTGTTTGCTTTTCTCACTTCTCCTGGATATGCCTTCACTAGATAAATTAAGAGGAATGATCCTCCTCTTGGTATCCGTGTTACCTCTGGGGACAATGCTTTGCACGGCCACCACTAATCGGTTTGTATCTACCAAAATACTGCTAGTTCCTTCCATCCCTTGATTTGCAGGAGTCGATATCTCGGTCTTTTTGCGGGGTCGGACACTCTTCTCATATGCTTATAAGTAAAACAATACAAAACGGAATATCAACCAAAATAGACCATGTGAGCAGCAAAAACATTTCATATGTTTAACTAATTAACTAACATGGAGTGCTAATATTTTGCCATGAATCCATCCAAGTTTCAAGTTGTGATTATCTGCGTACAGTCAATAATCATCGTTATTACCACAGTTCAGTAAAAATGCCACATTTTATGTTTTTATGTACCATTATAGTGTGTTTTCATATATTTTTGTATTAAATAACATTTGTTTATTTCCATTTCGTTATTGGTTATTACCGCCACACAGGCATGTCAAATGATACTTTACAATTGGGGGTCACTACAATGCCCGATTTAAAGTGTTCTTAAGTTGTCATATTCAGCATGGAGATACTTAAGAAAGGCTTGGATGCTGTCAGGATGTCTCGGGGAACATATCCTGCAAGTTTTATTGATGTACTCCGCATGATGATTGAAACCTTTGGTTGGGTCAACGAGTGCACTTTGACCTGTCCGTCGTTCTTAAGTGGATTTGTCCAAAATTTTGACACTTAAGAATGATTGATTCTTATTATGTGTTGGTAGAGGAACATTTTGGTGTAGGTTTCATGGATGTACTCAACCATGCTGATAAAACTTTAAAGCCAGTGGGAGTAAAAAGGGTACCCGTTTTTTCACCTTTTTGTTTTGTGTAATAACGGTACCCGAGAATGGATGATTAAACAAGTGATCCTTATTCCTCCCATTAAAATCTACATTTGAAGTCCAATCTTGACCCAGTACCCCAAATAGTAAGGGAGTAGCAGTCATTTTAAAGGTACCGGAAGACGGAATTGGGCGGGCCACATTTGACCTCTTCTTAAGTGGCTTTGTCCACAAAACCAATATTGATATCAGCATGCCATAAAGTATATTCGTTAAAGGTTTCACTGATGTACTCAACATGCTGATTAAAAGTGATAATTAGCATTAATTAGGTCGTTCTTAAGTGGCCAAATCCACAACGTGTTCACTTAAGAATGACGGATCCTTAATCAGACCCCAATGAAGATTAGGTTTGGAAGATGTACTCGAGTATGCTGATAAAAACAATTTTTGAGGGTAGTTTGAGAAGCGCCTCCTCGCGGATACCACAGTTGCAGCACGTAAAAATGGCCGTTTAGGGTCCATGGCGCCTTTGGTGTTCAACCCAGGTGTCAAACCTTGGGTCTTTTTTTCCGGCGCCAAGAGGTGTAGTACTAGTTTCCTATGACTCCGCCCTATTTATGGGGGCGGAGTCATATATAAGCAACTGCACCTGGCTGATGAGCGCGCGGAGCACCTCTGCCCGTTCTAAAACTGGAAGAAAATGGGGTCCAAAGTTGATGCTACACTGTATGGTGCAATATTAGTAACTTGATGATGTTAATGAGGATATTATTGTACTAAGTACTAGTTTAAAAGTATTTACGCGCCGGCGCGCGCGTGTATGTGTGCCTGTATGTATATATATTATTATATATACATACAGAAATGTGTACATACATACATACCTGTATATACAGTATACACACTCACACATATATACTTAAACACATATGTATACACACATGCATATATATATATATATGCTATATATATATATATATATATATATATATATATATATATATGATATATATATATATATAATATATAATATATATATGTATATATATATATATATAGATAGATAGATATATATATATGCAGAAATATAATATTAAAAATATACACTACCACCATTTATAACAATATAGAGTTTAAGGTTTATATGCTTTCGTATTAATAAGGCTACGGCTAAGAAGAGCGAGGTTCAGGTTTATCTTTCGTATGTGTACATTTTTATGCGTTATGTCATGCAAGGCTTGTTACTGTTTTTCTTATATCATTTATGCTTTAATTTGGGCAATATTCAGGCCTCCAAAAGTGTTCCATGACGAATAATATACGGGGAAGTATCTCATGTTTTATTTACAGAATGTGTTCGAATGGTCAAAGAATATTATGAAAATTTATTAGGTTTTACATAATCATTTTACTTATTATGTATGTATAATTGAATATGCTACGTAAACTTATATATCCTTTTGAATGTAGTTGATATCAATCAATAAATAGTGTCATTTTCAAAATATTTAAAGAAGTGTGACCTTCGAAACCATTGTCGATGGACGAATGAAGAAGTATGATGGGAGGCGCTTAGGGCCCGCGCATTTTCAACTGATTTCGATAGTTTTCCGTCGTTTGATTTGTAATTTGAAGATGTTGATAACTAACAACTTGTATTTATTGTTATTTCCTAATGTTACATCAGTAAACCAGTGATTTGTTAATTGATACAATTCAAAAACAAAATCAGATTCGTCAACTCGAGTACAATTCCTAGGAATGGGGGTGGAGCCGCACCTGTGGCAACAGCGTAGAAGCATCGGCAGCGTTGCTGTCGCGATCGGCCCGGAGAATGTCGCAAATGAAAAAAACGACACCTAGTGTAGTTAGACAGTTTCTTGACACCGGAAAAAAGGCCTCTTTTGTACTTGCCATGCTGATTAAATCCCTCTGGGCTCTCTGACTAACACACTCACACACACACACACACACACACACATTCATACGAAAAATTAGATGCAGTTGTCAAACAGTCATGTCATTACTATAAAACGTACGATTCAATCATTTAACTCATTATTCATTATTATGGTACTATATTGTCAGAAAAGATATTATTATCGAAATTTTGACATGTTTTGCTTGTTACACACATCATTTAAGGAAACGTTTCCAGATAACGTAACAAATCTTTTATAACTCAGGTCCCTCACATACTTGGATAGATATGGAAGTAAACATCAAGGAAGCCACTTCGTCTTAAGTTCCGTTTTTGTTTGGTTCAAGGTAAGGATATATCTTTGTTCAAATAATGATTACCCTTTCCATACATTCAGTCACAGTAATAAGTGCAAATGCACGAATGGTGACTCAGTGAGTAAGCGACCTTGAATGCTACAAGGGAAGACATTATTGTCAAGATCGTTGCAAGGTGGATCAAGTGCATACTCTGTTGTATTTATATCAACGGAACAAGAAGTGGATGCAGTTGTAAGGTAATTACCCACAAGATAACGTTTTGATTGCAGTTGAAATGTTTCTGATTGTTAGATGGTGTACTTCAAGTACCTCCCCATGTTTGAGTTTTACTTTTTTAAATGGAAGAATTCACAGCATTTAGAATTTATGGTAATTTTCTATATTACCTTTGCCTCTCCGATATCAATGATTTTGGTATCGTTGGATTCCTCTCACTGTCCACATTGCAAATATGTAGTTTTTATTGCGCGGTAACCCCCCCCGTTAGCGACAAACTTGGGCCGATAGCAGGTGAGGGCTTGAAAGGTTCCATGGAAAATGAGGGGTTAAATAACACTATTAATATAACCCACAGTGAAAATAATGGTAATTTTCTATATTACCTTTGCCTCTCCGATATCAACGATTTTGGTATCGTTGGATTCCTCTCACTGTCCACATTGCAAATATGTAGTTTTTATTGCGCGGTAACCCCCCCCGTTAGCGACAAACTTGGGCCCGATAGCAGGTGAGGGCTTGAAAGGTTCCATGGAAAATGAGGGGTTAAATAACACTATTAATATAACCCACAGTGAAAATAATGGTAATTTTCTATATTACCTTTGCCTCTCCGATATCAACGATTTTGGTATCGTGGGATTTTTCTCACTGTCCACATTGCAATTATATAGTTTTTATTGCGCGGAAACCCCCTGTTAGCGACAAACTTGGCCCCGATAGCAAGGGAGGGCATGGAAGGTTCCAGGGAAAATGCGGGGTTAAATAATACTAATGATATAACAAACTGTGAAAATAACCATGGTTATTCACATGACTTTCCATTGCAGGGGGCTGTGCCCCCTGCGACCACCCCTTGAGGGGCTGCCACCCCCCAACCCCCGCCGAGGAAACAAAACCTCCACCCCGAATTCCCGCAGGTTAGAGCGTTACAAAATTATCGTCGATCTCAGAGCGGCGGACATATTACAGTTACCTCGTAACATTTCCATTGAATCAGCATACTAACCTTGACATAGTCATCATTGTATACAGAGACAATTGTTGTATAATCACGATGAATGGGGTATATATACCATGAACAGAAGAGCGCCCTCGTCGGCGGGTTTTGCGCCTCTCTCGATGTTACACCGATGGCCTCAAGGTCGAGTTTTCCGTCCCCTGGAACCACGATTTTCAAATTCCTAACCAAAATAACCACCGCGTTCAGTACTTCGCCATAGCCGCCGCGATGACCGAGTGTGGAGGGTGCTCCTACTAGGTACCAGGTTATGTAGGATAAGTTATCGGCTCCGCATCTAGTTCGTATCTGCTCTATCTTGCCGTGAAATATGTGGTGGATATTTTGTTTCCTCGGCGGGGTTAGGAAGTGGCAGCTCCTGCTGGGGGGGTCACAGGGGCACAGCCCCCTACAATGAAAAGTCATCTGAATGACCATGGATATTTTCACTGTGGGTTATATTATAAGGGTAATTTTCTATATTACGTCTGCCGCTCCGGCCGCCGCTCTGGCCGCCGCTCTGGCCGCCGCTCTGGCCGCCGCTCTGGCGCCGCTCTGGCCGCCGCTCTGGCCGCCGCTCCGGCCGCCGATCCGACATTGTCGTCCCCGATATAGGACCCAAGTTTGCCGCTAACAAGGGGTTTCCGCTGCCGCCCCAACCCCCGCCGAGGAAAAAAAACCTCCACCACATATCCCTGCAGACTAGAGGGTTACACAGTTATTGGCGATCTCGAGTGGCGGACGTATTACATTTACCTCATAACATTCCCACTGAATCAGCATACTAACCTTGACATAGTCAGCATTGTATACAGAGACGATTGTAGTATAATCAGGATGAACAAGGTATACCATGAACAGAAGAGTGTTGGTGGCCCGCCTTCGTTGGCTTGGTGGGTTTTGCGCCTTTCTCGATGCATCTAGCTCGTGTGCACTCTATCCTGCCGTGAACACGTGGGGGATATTTTGTTTCCTTGGTGGGGTTTGGGGCGGTAGCTCAGGGGGGTCACAGGGGGCACAGCCCCTGCAATGGAAAGTCATGTGAATAACAATGGTTATTTTCACTGTGGATTACATTATTAGGGTAATTTTCTATATTGCGTCCTCCGCTCCGACCGCTGCTCCAACATCGTTGCCCCTGCTATCGGGGCCACTAAGTTTGCCGCTAACGGGGGTTTCCGCTCAATAAAACCTACATATTTGGATTGTACAGAGTGAGAGGAATCCAACGATACCAAAATCCTCGATATCGGAGAGGTGAAGGTAGTATAGAAAATTACCGAATTTATCAGTAGGTAAGTAAAATAACTATTTTTGTCAAAAAAAAGAAGAAAATCCAGCTTTTGATATTTTCATGAACTCCATAGGAGTATAGCATTTCTGGATTAGGAGAAATTGTGAGATTATTGATAAAAAATGCCCTTTGCTAAGCTAATTTTACAGAACAGGCTTTCATTTGAAGATTCGGGGAAAATTTACAGTGGATAACAATCAAGAATTGAGTAAAAAAAGATATGGAACGGTTACCTTGACGTTGAATAAGACACTTTCCATCTATGGTATAAGGTGTGCAAATTTACACAACAGAGAAAAGAAAAGACCGACCCATCTTTTTCAAAGTCCCTCACCATGTTGACATCATGAATGTAAGCAAAAGTATGACCAGTCAACTCATTCTTGCGCTCTGTTAAGTAGTTCATGTATTACTACGTAGTTGTCAAAACGATATTTGGCTAATTATCAGTGTCTGCTGTTCCACATATATGCTTTAAAAGGCCTTTGTTAATATTGTTATCTCATGTTCATGTTTCAGGATTTATTAGATAGTGATTTAAGGGAATTTATCTGAAGAACCTTCTGTGCACACGCATTTTCGTGTTTCTGCCGCCAGGTTTGACAGGATGTTTCCCAGGCAGTTAGTGACAGGAGGCCGGCAAGTAATGTTTCGTTTTCAGTGTTATGTCGATTCTAGGTTGGTCTTAAGACTATACAGTGGAAACAAAGAAGAAAAAGACCTTAATAACTGTCGCACTTTGATTTCTGAGGCCATCAGGTACCCCAAATCCCCTAAAAAGTGAGAAAAATGAAGCGATCACATCCACAATAGACCAACCACTGACTCTCCTTGGTGGTGCCTGAAGGGCATGCCTAGTCACGGCACCTAAATTGTTAGGTTAGGTTGGGTTAAGGGTCAGGGCGTTTTGGGGGGTTTGGAAGGTGTGAAATCCTGTAGATTTTGCCGAAAGATGGGTTGGATTCCCGTAGAGTTTTTCGAACTTTAGTGCGTTGGTGCATAGACTTTCAAAGGTGGCGGACATGTTCGATTTTCATTGTTTTTTGTGCTAGTTTTACATATTTCTGTTTGTACGAAGTACATCAGGGAAATTATGGGGTAAAACAGGCTTAAATAAGAAGTATAAAGATAAAAAATGCGTAAAACTAGCACAAAAATGCTTAAAATCAGCTAGTGAAACTCTACCAATGTAACCACTATCTTTGAAATTCTACGGGCTTGCGCGCCAGAATTCAAAACTCTACAGGAACCCAACCCACTTTTTGGCCAAACTCTACAGGATTGCTTTGACTTTAATCACCTTTTTCGTCATTTGGAGCTCTTGATGGCCCAGATATAAAACTGGGATGGTTACTAAGTTTAATTATTCTTCGATGCCACTGTAAAAGTCTTAAAAGAACCCAGAATCAACACAACACTGGAAACACAACATTTCTCAATGGCGTTCTAGCTCGAAATGATCAGGCTGATGACCTATCAACCTGTGGCTGCCGCAAGAAAGCGTGAAACACTTGATGGGCATGATTCTATATGAGGGTATAGTTATAAATATCAAAATATGCAAATGAAGTATAATAACATTAATAAAAGACTTTTTAGGCATGTATGTAAAACTTCAATAACATTACTCTAGTATGAGTAGATGAGTAATGTCTATGGAGCTAGTGAGATCCTAGTTACATACTCCTTTTTGGGAGTCTTATGGTATGGTTGGTTTAGTACTGATCCAACAGGTCATACCTGTAATGGTATGTCAGTGGATTTGCATCCGCCATAGACTGGTGTCAATCATCTCTTTAAGGAGCTTTTGTGTGTGGGTGTAAGTGCCCACAGGTATGGCTGGGTGCTAGAGATCGACGGGGGAGAGCCGGAGCGGCTCCCCTGATGGCCAAGGCCTGGGTAGGCCTAGTTGCTGCTGCTGTGATCTTGCTCTGGTGGAGGATCGGTGAGTGCTGAACTCGACCCGGGCGCTGGAGCTTAAGTAGGGCTGAGCTGTGTCAGCTACCTGGGAACGAGGGGAGCCTGCGGTCCAATAGGCGAGCCTTGAGGTGTCCGGTGTCAACCAATCAGGTCTTGGTATGCATCTTCGAGAAGCTGCTGATGGTGAGGGTGAGAGGACAGGCTGTGTGGACCTGGACCCAACCTGGGATAAGTATACCGCGCTGCAGGTTGCGGGGGTCTGCTACAATGGCTGAGGTCCTGCTCAGGAAGGGTTGTTGTATATGTATACTGAAAAAATTGTAGGATAGACTCTAGACTGTACAGTATTTTTCTTGCGTGGGGAATATTACAATTTTTTCATTTGCAGAAAACATCATTTTGTCTATATTTGTGCGGACGGATGATAAAACAAGTGTGCTGAAAGGTCAAAAGAATTCTATGCATGGAAGATAATTTAAAAGAGAACTAAGTGTGCATGGAAAGTTATCCAAGAACTACATATGTGCAGAGAGAATTTGACCAAATAATTTTAGTGCAGGGAACACATTCCCCGTACAGACCAAACTCTACAGTCTGGGATAGACTATGCAGTATTTATACATCAATGTTAATATTAGGGTGCTGTGCTACCCAAAATCCCTTTTATTTGGCAGGGTACCACTACCTGTCAAGTCCTCTGCCTGGAATGTAAGTTTCCACCTCATTTGATGCATAATAGAGCCCAATCAGGTCAGAGTGAAATACATTGTGAGTGATTATTTGGTGGCTTTGCGAGACTGCCAGACTGTAGAGTTTGGTCCTTTCTGCAGATCTGTCAGGAAAATGTAGACAAAATGATGTTTTTGCGTGCATGAAAAAATGTAATATTCCCTGCGCAAGAAAAATACTCTACGGTCTGCTGGCACTGATTCTTTAGTTATGAATTTATGAAGTTTTCACCTGTTGATATTGTACTTTGCTGAGGTAATTCTACAGAATAGGCCAAGGGGAGGACTGATAGGGGCTCTGCTCTCCAACACCCCCAGGAAACATTGTCTTCAGCTTGGTTACATAGCAAGATAGAGCTGAAACTCGGGAGCACTGAGTGGACTTGAGGCCCTATCATACTAGCACTTTTTTTTGGTTATGACTGTTTCTGTCTGACTAATTTCTGTCTTGATCTTGTAATATGGACGATCTAAACAGCTAGAAGTTTTTTTATTGAGAAATTAGGTAGAGTGAGGGAATGTAAACATAAGCTAATATTTGAGAACATTCGTATATATAATATACATAATCATATTTCTTTAAAAATCATGATATGTATGAGAATGTTCGTATGATTCCGGGACCTTACACTGATGGCACCATGTTTATTTACATGAGCACCATGTTTTCTGCTTTGGTTGTGTGGTTTCTGTAATATTTTCCTCTATCTGTGGTGTTATCATTTGTGTCTGCAGATTATTTCTTGTATTGATGACTGTAACCTTTTGTCCTCTATAAGAATATCATTAGTTCAAACCTACCATATAGATTTAACCCTTTTTTATATCAATATCAGAAAAAATGAATATCACAATTATTGGTGATAAAATGTTATGTGAGATTTTTCTTAAAAAATCATTTTTTGTACATGTACACATAAAATATGCCCTCCATTTAGACTCCCTGTTAATGTGCTGTACCTTATAAAGGGATCTGTATGTGTACCGAGTAAGAAGTGCCAATGATAAAAAATGAATATAAATAATGATGATAATATTTTGGTTTGGCTACGCCCTAACAGTCTATGCAGTCTACCATTGTTGAAATAGATTGTATCCGTTCTAATGAGCACTTCAGTACAAAAGGCATCTTGGATGTGATTTTTGAACTCCGGAAAAATAAGAGAGATATTGATTATTTTATGCTGAAGATGGTAATACACAATGACAGCTGCTGTAAAATGAAAACTATATGGAATTTTGAAAATTAGTCCTATGCATTGTCCTTGTAGAGAGTTGAAACAGCTATTGTACCTTTTTCAAGTGTTTCGAGTAAAAAATGCTACCTGTGAACACCACCCAGGTTTTCAATGATTTTTATTCAATTAGTTGCAAGGATAATTCATGTAAATGACAAAACACCAAGTATATGCTGGTTCCCATTGCTCAATGGCTAAATAAAAAAAAAAATTACAAAAGAAAATGATATAAAACTATGGGGTAACTAATGATTTTTCCTTTACATATAAATGGGTTTACTCCTATGAAATGAACATGATTCAGACAGTTAATCTTCTGTGAGTTACACATATAAACCTCCTCAAAAAGAATAGTAAATAGAAAATAGAAAGTGAAAATAGAATATTAGTATTTTCTAGTTTATATTAGTTTTATTAAACATGTTGCGCAAGAATATGTTTTCATATAAAAAAACAATGTACCTTTACATAATATGATCCCTATTGAATCTGATTGACTTGGTAATAATCTCATCGCAAGGTACACTAAATTAGTTTTTTTTTTTTTTTTTTTTTTTTTTTTTTTTGTATATGACAACATTAGATTTAGCAAAAGAATTATAGAGATAATGAACTGGCAATGGAGTCCAAATTTCTATTGGCCTGTTCTCAGCACTTTGTTTACATAAGCTGTGATACCATCCAGTGGTTGTGATTATCATGTGCCCTGAAACTGGTTGGTTGCATTTGTAATGGCCTTGGACATAATTTGTCAATTCCTATTTTTTTAATTTCTAAAAAAAAAAAAAAAAAAACAGCAAAGTATAGATACGTAATGCAGAAACAATGAATCCAATGTAATTTACAATTGCAAAGAATCCTCCCCCCCACAAATTAAAAAAGGAAAGGAAATTTAAAAATCTGAATCCGAGATACCCTTTGCATAGGGTTGATTAACTGAAGAATGTTTTTCAGGTTATTCTGGTAAAATATACAACCAGTTGATGGTAGTGTTGACTGTTAAAAAAATAAAGAATAAGAATATAAAAGGGACTTTTTAGAGGCTCACATCCCTTATTGGGGTTGTATAAATAATATATGAGATTAAGCAAAATTATATACTCCATAACATGCATTTTTTTTTTTCCCTTTTTTTTCTTTTCTAGTATATAGATAGGCTTCAAAAAGTAACATAATTTGACCATGTCATCATCATCATTGGGAGCTAATGCTGCTGGGGGTGCATAGCTGCATCCAGTCTTCATTTCCATCTATGAGAATCCCTCATGGCGAGCCGCCAGGCAGAAGACTTGGCTCATTGATGTGCCCAAGCCTGACATCCTTTGTCATCCCCAGGCCTCCTCCACTTGGGGTTGTCTTGTACAGAGACAACCTGGTGGCAGGTTCCACCATAATGACCAGTCCATACAAATATTGAAAAGTATTGGTGCAAGGACGCACCCTTGCTTCACTCCTGAACTAACAGGAAAGAAGCTCGACAGGCAACCACCACACTTTCAGTACCAGTATACAGGCATGCTATTAATCCAATAATCCTTGTTGGAATACCTCGCAATCTCAGGATCTCCCAGAGTGATTCCTGATGCACTGTATTGAACGTCTTCTTGAGGTCGATGTAGGCTGCAAGCAGCCCGCGCCAGAACTCACGCTGGTGCTATACCAACTGGTGCAAGGATACGGTCTATTGTGAATCCAGATTGTTCTGGCCTCTGTTGCCTCAGCAGGTGGTCTCTTATATGGATGTGGTTAAGAACCTTGCCTGGTATATTGAACAATGTGATGCCTTGGATATTGCTGCAGTCCAATTGATCCCTTTTCCCCTTCCAGAGAGGGATGACCACACATCTCAACAGGTCAGGGGCGATGGTACCAGACTGCCAAATGGCAGCCAGGACAGCATGTAACCCCTGTGCCATAGGGGCTCCCCTTCACTTCAGTTAGGGAGGGTGGATCCTCACTGATGGGTAGGTCTGGCAACGAAATCTCGACACTACCCACATCCAAATTAACTGTTGGTGGGTCAACCTGGTGCAACTGCTCAAAATACTCTGCCCAACGCTCCCACACCACAACATGATCTGAGATGATCTTGCTACCTACTAAGCGGACTGCAGTCACCTGTGAAGAGGGCTTGGAGTTAAGCTTTCTCAGGGCTTGGTAGGCAGGACAAAGGTTATTTTTCTAAGAAATGGCCTTTAATCTCCTCTGCAAGACTCCTAATAAACTGTGACTGAGTCCTGCGCACCTGAGAATGATGCAAATCCCATGTCAGATGAGCCGCAAGCTTGCACCATTGCCTGGGAGATAAAATTCTATCTTGTTCTAGGGCTTCACCAATCGATTCATGGATTGCATCGAACATTGCATCGAGGTGTCCCACAGAAGTACAGGGTCCGTCAGGTTGTCAGGTGCCATGAAGCAACCAGAAATTGCCTCGGCAAACCCTCAGGCATACAGAAATGACAACTTTAAAACTTAATTGGCAACTCCACTATGGATCTCTTTATTGTGTCAACATAGTTAAGTTTGCAGTTACAACAAAATAACTATTTTATCTTGCAAAGCTAGATATTACAATTTAGAACTTTTTAAGAATAACACATATACTTAGAAAGTGGATGGCATAAAATCATGTAAAAGCTGTGGTGGACTGAGTCATGGTTTTCGCCATGTCAGCTTGTCAGAGGGAGCTCTTTCTTTCTCTGTTATTAGTGACCTCATTTGTTTGGTGTCACTATTAGACACAATCACCTTAACCCGCATATGAGACACCTGAAAAAATAAACATTGCCGGCGTCCCACCATTTTT
>NW_020871054.1:140503-143003 GCF_003789085.1 Penaeus vannamei
ATCTCAGATCCTGTTGCGGTGCAGGAGTGTTGGGCTGAGTATTTTGAGCAGTTATACCAGGTTGACCCACCAACAGTTAACTTGGATGCGGTAGTCCGAGATTCCTGCCGGACCCACCCATATCAGTGAGGACTCCCTCCCTAACTGAAGTTAGGGGGGCGATCTCCAAGCTGAAGAGTGGTAAAGCAGCTGGTGTATGCGGCATTCCAGCTGAACTGTTAAAGGCTGGTGGTGAACCTTTGGTGTGGGGGTTGCATATTGTCCTGGCTGCCATCTAGCTGTCTGGTATTGTTCCCCCTGACCTTTTGAGGGGTGTGGTCATCCCTCTCTGGATGGGGAAGGGGGACTGATGGGATCACACTGCTCAGTATACCAGGCAAGGTTCTTGCCCATCCTTCTGAGACGTATCAGAGACCATCTACTGAGGCATCAGAGACTGGAGCAATCCGGATTCACTCCTGGTAAGTCCACAATAGACCGTATCCTTGCGCTTCGAGTCATTGTAGAGCGCCGTCGTGAGTTCGGGCGTGGGCTGCTTGCAGCCTACATCGACCTCAAGAAGGCGTTCGATACGGTGCATCGGGAATCACTTTGGGAGATCCTGAGGCTGAGAGGAATTCCAACAAGGATTATTGGACTAATAGCAAGCCTGTATACTGGTACTGAAAGTGCTGTAAAGTGTGGTGGGGGCCTGTCGAGCTTCTTTCCTGTTAGTTCAGGAGTGAGGCAAGGCTGTGTCCTTGCACCAACTCTTTTCAACACTTGCATGGACTGGATACTGGGCAGAGCTACTGTTCAAAGTCATTGTGGAGCAACACTGGGCAATATCAAGGTTACAGACCTTGACTTTGCTGATGATGTTGCCATTCTATCTGAGTCTTTGGAAACCTTAGTGGTGGCTCTCGATGCATTTAGCAATGAAGCGAAGCCCTTGGGTCTAGAGGTCTCCTGGACCAAGACCAAGGTCCAGGACTTTGGGGACTTGTTAGGAGAACCTGTTCAGTCGGTACGTGCTTGCAGGGAGGACATTGAAGTCACAGAGAGCTTTACATACCTTGGTAGTGTAGTTCATAACTCTGGGCTGTCAGACCAGGAAGTCAGCAGACGGATTGGCCTGGCAGCAGGGGTCATGAACTCTCTCGACAAGAGTATTTGGAGATGCTGGTACCTGTGCAGAAGGACCAAGCTACGTGTCTTCAAGGCCCTGATAGTGTCAGTTTTGCTATACGATAGTGAAACCCGGACACTATCATGTGCCTTGGAGTCTTGACTTGATGCCTTTTGTAATAGGTCCTTGTGCTGGATTATGGGGTACTGTTGGTGGGACCATGTCTCCAACCAATGGTTGCACCGTGAGACTGGCACAGGATCTATTTTATAGGAGGCCTCACATGTGAGGTCAGACAAGAAGCACAATGATGTTTTTCTCTTTCAACTCCCTCCAAAACAGTTTTTGGCTCTGTTCCCCCCACCATCCTTACAAGATGTTTCTGCATCTCTCCCAGTATCTCTTCCCTATACCCTAAACCATCCAAAGTCTACTCATCCAATCCCCCAGTCAAATTCGTTTTCCATTCTAAATCCTCGATACCTACCCCTCCTCCTCACTTTATTTGTCGCACCAGGCAATGTAAATGTTCCACTTCACCCTCTCCTACTTCATCCTCTCCTACACCTTCCTCTTCTTCTGCTCCTTAGATATCTATCTCCTCTTCTCCTCCTTATAAGAGAACCTTTGTTTCTCAGTCCTCTTCACCCAACTCCCCTCCAGAAACCCTTGAAGAACTTTCTAAAGATGACCCAAGGGAACACTCTGCTCCTACATCCACCCCCCGATCCCACTGTTTCTACTTCTACATTTAAAGTATTTGCAGATATCCATCTTCCTCCTTCTCAAGTTCCCTCTACCTCCTTTCCTCCTACACCCTCCCATCATACCCCACCCTCTCTACTGCTCCCACTTGAATACTCACATGAATCCCCTCTATCACAACAGTATCCTTCTCTAGACCCCTCTCCTCCAGACATTATTCCTGATACTTCACCATCTTCCTCAGGCCCCCTTTCTCATCCCCTGGATTCTTCTCCTACTTCTCCAACAGCCACCTCTGTTTACTTTGAACAATGTCCCTTCAATATTCCTTCCCCAGTCACACATACACTGCAAATCACTCAATTGCTCTACCCTCTTTAAGTTTTCCCATTTTACTAATCACTGCTTTACTTCATTTACTTCCCTCTTTTCCCTTTTCTTTACCATACTTTCCTATAACACTCTCTAACCTTTGACATCTAACACCCCCCTCTCTCTCCAGATTATTCTCCTACTTTTCCAACAGCTGTTACTGTTTTCTTTGAACATTGTTCCAATACCTTTCCCAGTGACAGATACACTGTAATTCACTCAAATGCTTTACCCCTTAACCCTCCCCTTTCTACTAATCTCTGCTCAAGTTGACTTACTCCCCTTTTTCCCTTTTCACTACCATGCTATGCTATA
>NW_020871054.1:148003-150503 GCF_003789085.1 Penaeus vannamei
AATTTTATTAATCTATATAACTTTTCGATTTAGAAAAAAAAATTCCTGGATCCAAACTATGGTCCGCATCAACCACCAAAGCAATAAGCGTCTAAGTTAGGTTAAAACACACCTTTGGTTAAAATCTCATTAAAATGTGTTCATAACTTTTAGAAAATTAGAAAACACAAACAAAAAAACAACAAATAAACAATCAAACAAACAAAGAAACAAACGGAAGTAACAATATAAATAAACAAAAGGTCATGGGGTACACGAAAATTATCTATATGTGCTCATATACCTTATATACATATTTTCACATCGCCATGTAATTGTTTTTCGTCTTTCCACGGGGTCTTAGTTTAGTTTAGTCCTTTATTTACCACCCTGGCTAACTGCACAGGCGTGGGCAAGCTGTAGTACATTTGATACATGGTCAAAGCATTATATAATAGTATTACAGTGTAAATCTAGATCATAAAATTATTACGGTCTAAAATATATCATTTAAAAGAAAAGAACATCAGTAATTTATCTACTCATCTATCAAGCCGGCATACGGCTTGGGCGTGGAAAGGCAATGTAACATTTGATATGTGGTCATGTGATACTACATTCCAAATTTAGGATATAACATAATTATATCTTCCAAGACATCAGATGATATGAAGTAGTTACATAGTTCTCCATACCTCATGCTAGGTGGTCTGAAAGGCTGTATTACATGGCACTCTGAGATATAATGTACAAGTGTTCGCTTATATTCTTCATTGCATAATTTACACTTAGTTTCTTCAACATTACAGGCTGTACTGACCTGCCAGTACAATCTATATCCCAGCCTGATTCTTGCGGTCACAATATCACACTGTCTTGTTCTTGTTTTGTATAAACCATAGATGAATACATCTTGCATAAACCGGCCATAGTGCTTTATGCTACAGCTTTCAGGCCGTTGAGAGATTAATCAAGTCAGACAAGTCCTCTTTGAAGGAAGTCTTATTTATGTGTGAAATCCTAGCAAGAGGTACTCCAAGATCTATATCCACACTTTGCTTGTCACATGCTGATTTTGCTAGGCGGTCAACATGGTCAAAGGGCGAGGAAATGTTGAATATGGCAGGGGAATCCCGTAGAGTTTTAGAGGGCGCGGGGTTAAATGTTCTTAGATTTGTGTGGGTTACACATGGACACTTTCCTGTACAATGCAAGAACAAGCATGTACACATACACACACACACACACCACCACACTCAGATGTTCTTTCTCACACACAAACCAAACACACAAACACACACACACACACACACACAACAACACACACACACATACACACACAACACCACACACACACACACTCACTCACTCACTAACACAAACACAACACACACACAACACACACACAACACAACACAACACACACACACACACACAACACCACCACAACACCACACGTTATATGCATAAGTGTATGTCCACATCCATCCTGCCGCCATTATTAGTATAGTCTCTTCCATTGATATTAGGAAGAGCACCCAGTCATACAAGGCCGGCATTGCCCAAACAAATTCCCGGAATGCACCTTACCCGGACAAGGAAGGCCTCAGGAGAAGCAATTATCATAGGATATTGGTCTAGGGAGAGAAGTTAGTTAAAGGCAGTGTGAGTGAGATTGATCCTGGAAAACACACGGTGAGTCATCAGTCTAAGTCCATTAATTTGATTCTGTTTTCCTGCAGGCTAATAAATCTTAAGTTGTTTAATTTAAAGAGAGGATTTTTCTGTACAAATTGGTATTTTGAACATAATATATATTATTATACATTATATCAATATTATATATTATTTATATTGTTTCTGAACATACTGTTAAAGTTGTAAAACGTGGAAAGATAGATTGGAAGATCGATTATATCTGCATTATCTGTTATTTCAGAACATTATATATAGTATTACCAAATATAAACATTATATTTATTTGCATTATTTCTGAACATACTGTTAAGTTGTAAAACGTGGAAAGATAGATTGTTTTTATATTTATTCGTTTATCTTTAAGAATATCGGATTTGTTAGGGATATCAATAATGTTACGTAATGAAAGATTGATTCAATTACTTTGTCTATTCATTCAGATATTTATTTAAGAATCTACACTGTCTGTGATTCCGATGGTCTTCATTGTCAAATTCTTGAAGTAATAAGATTCATTTTATTACCGGCATTGTTCTTACAACGCTAATTATCTTACCTACATGATGTTTTATTCAAATTGTACTGTAAAACTCATTCAATATATTAAAAGCGCAGAGTATCAGTAGATCTAAATTAAATATGTAGAAGTTATACCGGCAAGTCAGCAGTCTTTGTAGACCATACTCCTTTATAACACTACATTATGTAATCTAAATGCATCATACAATTAAAGACGTTAATTAGTGATTCTAAACAAAAGAATGAATACTTCGTTTGACATATAAGAAAAAGTGATTACAATAATTATATATTTTTTTTCTTT
>NW_020871054.1:168003-175503 GCF_003789085.1 Penaeus vannamei
CCCTCTCTCTCTCTCTCTCACCTTTCATCTCTGCGTCTCTCCTCTCTCTCTCTCTCTCTCTCTCTCTCTCTCTCTCTCTCTCTCTCTCTCTCTCTCTCTCTCTCTCTCTCTCTCTCTCTCTCTCTCTCACTTTCATCTCTGCGTCTCTCTCTCTCTCTCTCACCTTTCATCTCTGCATCTCTCTCTCTCTCTCTCTCTCTCTCTCTCTCTCTCTCTCTCTCTCTCTCTCTCTCTCTATATATATATATATATATATATATATATATATGTATATATATATATATATATATGTATATATATATATATAGATAGATAGATAGATAGATATACATATGTGTGTGTGTGTATTTATGTATGTGAATATGTGTACATGTGTGTTTGGGTACGCGCGCGTGTGCGTGTAATGAGGAAAATAAGCTAAGTGGCAACCCACCCAAAGGGTTAGGGCTATAAATAGCTCAAACCAGGAAAGTCATATTAAATTTCAATAATAGGTATTTCCTTGTTGATTTTATATTACTTACAAAGACTAAGTCTATAATGTGCATTAACGTCAATATATCAATGGTCATTTTATAGATGAAGGTCTAAATTAACAAGACATTGAACAAGCAAATGTTAAGATAATGCTGACACCAAAAATTGACCAGACTTCATAATTCAGTATCGGTAATTGCCAGGGTGTCCCCTCTATGGTACGTGTGGGAGTTTCGTCTGACTGCTGTGAGAATTATGCGAGTGTCACCGACTCGGCCAAAGACGCTGATGGAAAATATAACGAGCGATTTAAAAGGAAAGTATAACGAGTGATTTAAAAGGAAAGTATAACGAGCGATTTAAAAGAAAAGTATAACGAGCGATTTAAAAGAAAAGTATAACGAGCGATTTAAAAGGAAAGTATAACGAGCGATTTAAAAGGAAAGTATAACGAGCGATTTAAAAGGAAAGTATAACGAGCGATTTAAAAGAAAAGTATAACGAGCGATTTAAAAGAAAAGTATAACGAGCGATTTAAGTGAAAAGTATAACGAGCGATTTAAAAGGAAAGTATAACGAGCGATTTAAAAGAAAAGTATAACGAGCGATTTAAAAGAGCGATTTAAAAGAAAAGTATAACGAGCGATTTAAAAGGAAAGTATAACGAGCGATTTAAAAGGAAAGTATAACGAGCGATTTAAAAGAAAAGTATAACGAGCGATTTAAAAGAAAAGTATAACGAGCGATTTAAGTGAAAAGTATAACGAGCGATTTAAAAAGGAAAGTATAACGAGCGATTTAAAAGGAAAATATAACGAGCGATTTAAAAGAAAAGTATAACGAGCGATTTAAAAGAAAAGTATAACGAGCGATTTAAAAGAAAAGCATAACGAGCGATTTAAGTGAAAAGTATAACGAGCGATTTAAAAGGAAAGTATAACGAGCGATTTAAAAGGAAAGTATAACGAGCGATTTAAAAGAAAAGTATAACGAGCGATTTAAAAAGAAAAGTATAACGAGCGATTTAAAAGAAAAGTATAACGAGCGATTTAAAAGAAAAGTATAACGAGCGATTTAAAAGAAAAGTATAACGAGCGATTTAAGTGAAAAGTATAACGAGCGATTTAAAAGGAAAGTATAACGAGCGATTTAAAAGAAAAGTATAACGAGCGATTTAAAAGAAAAGTATAACGAGCGATTTAAAAGAAAAGTATAACGAGCGATTTAAAAGAAAAGTATAACGAGCGATTTAAAAGAAAAGTATAACGAGCGATTTAAGTGAAAAGTATAACGAGCGATTTAAAAGAAAAGTATAACGAGCGATTTAAGTGAAAAGTATAACGAGCGATTTAAAAGAAAAGTATAACGAGCGATTTTAAAAGGAAATATAACGAGCGATTTAAAAGGAAATATAACGAGCGATTTAAAAGGAAAGTATAACGAGCGATTTAAAAGGAAAGTATAACGAGCGATTTAAAAGGAAATATAACGAGCGATTTAAAAGGAAAGTATAACGAGCGATTTAAAAGGAAAGTATAACGAGCGATTTAAAAGGAAAGTAATAACGAGCGATTTAAAAGAAAAGTATAACGAGCGATTTAAAAAGAAAAGTATAACGAGCGATTTAAGTGAAAAGTATAACGAGCGATTTAAAGAAGAAGTATAACGAGCGATTTAAGTGAAAAGTATAACGAGCGATTTAAAAGAAAAGTATAACGAGCGATTTAAAAGAAAAGTATAACGAGCGATTTAAGTGAAAAGTATAACGAGCGATTTAAAAGGAAAGTATAACGAGCGATTAAAAGAAAATATAACGAGCGATTTAAAAGAAAAGTATAACGAGCGATTTAAAAGAAAATATAACGAGCGATTTAAAAGGAAAGTATAACGAGCGATTTAAAAGGAAAGTATAACGAGCGATTTAAAAGGAAAGTATAACGAGCGATTTAAAAGAAAATATAACGAGCGATTTAAAAGAAAGTATAACGAGCGATTTAAAAGAAAAGTATAACGAGCGATTTAAAAGGAAAGTATAACGAGCGATTTAAAAGAAAGTATAACGAGCGATTTAAAAGAAAGTAATAACGAGCGATTTAAAAGAAAAGTATAACGAGCGATTTAAAAGAAAAGTATAACGAGCGATTTAAAAGGAAAGTATAACGAGCGATTTAAAAGGAAGTATATACGAGCGATTTAAAAGGAAATATAACGAGCGATTTAAAAGGAAAGTATAACGAGCGATTTAAAAGGAAAGTATAACGAGCGATTTAAAAAGGAAAGTATAACGAGCGATTTAAAAGGAAAGTATAACGAGCGATTTAAAAGGAAATATAACGAGCGATTTAAAAGGAAAGTATAACGAGCGATTTAAAAGAAAAGTATAACGAGCGATTTAAAAGAAAAGTATAACGAGCGATTTAAAAGAAAAGTATAACGAGCGATTTAAAAGAAAGTATAACGAGCGATTTAAAAGAAAAGTATAACGAGAGATTTAAAAGAAAAGTATAACGAGCGATTTAAAAGAAAATATAACGAGCGATTTAAAAGAAAATATAACGAGCGATTTAAAAGAAAAGTATAACGAGCGATTTAAAAGAAAAGTATAAACGAGCGATTTAAAAGAAAAGTATAAGCGAGCGATTTGAAAGAAAAGTATAACGAGCGATTTAAAAGAAAAGTATAACGAGCGATTTAAAAGAAAAGTATAACGAGCGATTTAAAAGAAAAGTATAACGAGCGATTTAAAAGAAAAGTATAACGAGCGATTTAAAAGAAAAGTATAACGAGCGATTTAAAAGAAAAGTATAACGAGCGATTTAAAAGAAAAGTATAACGAGCGATTTAAAAGAAAAGTATAACGAGCGATTTAAAAGAAAAGTATAACGAGCGATTTAAAAGAAAAGTATAACGAGCGATTTAAAAGGAAAGTATAACGAGCGATTTAAAAAGAAAGTATAACGAGCGATTTAAAAGAAACGTATAACTCTCTCCGCGAGTGTGTGCGCGCGCATTTTTTAATTTTTTTTAATTTTTTATCACTTCCGTTGCTTAAGAACTTGCTTTTCGTTTAAAGACTATTTGTGGAAAATTTGGAACCGAAATTGAATGAAATGAGATTAAGGTATGTGAGTAAGATAAATTTCAGCAAGTAATGTGCTTCATAGTTTTTCATTTTTCAATAAATTGGAAGAAATCTGAACAATTCATAAGTATAATAATGTAATCTAATTCCCAATATAAAATTTGGTTGAAAAACGGCGGTGCCTATATTTCAATTGTTTTATTTATCTATTATTCCTTATTACTGAGGACACCAAGGCACATGCAATTCCGTGATACAAAGTATGTCTATGTATTTTTTTCTTCTATATAAATTAAATTACATCACAGCAAGGACAATCTATCTAAAATAGTGTATACTAATTAGTGAATTTATCTTTTACGACACTGTATTCGAAAAAAATAGGGCAATGGACACTGATATTGAGCATGTATCTAATTAAAAAGATCATGTTTCTCTCTCTCTCTTTTTTTTTAAATCTTGCCTTTTCATAAATATTTCATACTACCAATAAGTTTTTTTTTTGAATTTTTTATTTATGAATATCCAGTTTATGCATAAGCATGTCTATCTTTATATATATATATATTATATATATATTATATTATATATATATATATATATATATATATATATATATATATGTGTGTGTGTGTGTGTGTGTGTGTGTGTGTGTGTGTGAGTGTGTGTGTGTGTGTGTATGTGTGTTATTATATGTGTGTGTGTAGGTGTGTGTTATTGATATATATGTATATATATCTATTATATATAATTAATTCTGTCGTTTTTGTGTATATTTGATGTTTTATGAGATTTTTCTTTATTATTCATCATTTTTCTTGTATTTCATCATAAATCTGTTTTCTCTCCGTATAGTATCCTTATATTCTAAACTAGATGAAGTATATCACTGACTAGTGCAATTCATTTAAGCATTGCAGGAATATCATATATATAGTATTATAAAAGCAATATCGTATCTCTTTCTCTCTCTGTAAGCGAGATGAATTTCAGCAAGTGATGATTGTGCTTCACAGTATTTGATTTCTAATATTTTGTTTGGAACAAATTTTAATGAGAAGGTATAATAATGTTATCTAATATCAATAGCTAAAATTTATTTGCAGATCAATATCCCCTGACATGGTCTGTTTTTATTTATTTATTATTCCCTAGTACTGAGGACTCCAAGGCAAATGGAATTCCGTGATACAAAGTGTATCTATGTTTTTTTCTTCTATAAAAATTAAATCATATCAAGGACAATTTATATGATATGTATACTAAATTTTTGAATTTATTTTATACGACATTGTATTAATTTAAAAGATTGTTACTCTTTCTTTTTACATTTTATCTTTATTTTTTTTCAAATCTCATCTTTTCACAAATGTTTCATACTCCCAACTACTTTTCTTGATATTTTAAAATGAATATCCAGTTTATAATATATTGTACAAATCATTCTTTTTCTTTAAGACTAGCCCAATTAAAGACATGTATAAGCGTGTGTGTACTATTATAATAATAATAGTGATAATAGTAATAAAAATATTAATAGTAATAATAATGATAATAATGATAATAATAATAATGATGATAATATAATAATAATGATATATAATAATAATAATATAATAATAATAAAGATAATAATGAGAATAATAATAATAATAATAAAGATAATAATGATAATAATAATAATAATAATAATAATAATAATAATAATAATAATAAATATATAATAATAATAATAATAACAGTTTCTCACCCTCTACTCCCCCCCCTCTCCTCCACGCCCACCCCAGGCCTGCGCAGTGAGAGCGCCGCCACCACACCCTCACCGCCCAATCCAGGTGTTCGTGACCGCCCCTGCACTTGACCACGCCCACCCCCTCCTCCGGGTGGGTATCTACTCCCCTGGGGTGGTTTGGTATTGTATGTGTAGGCGTGAATCTCCTGTGTAAATCATTTTTTTTAAATTGGTTTGGTATTATTTGTCTGGTATTGTATGTGTAGGCGTGAATCTCCCAAAGTATTTTTTCAATTGGTTTGGTATTATTTGTTTGTGGTGAAGTTATTTCTGTTATTATTATTATTATCATTGTTGGTGTCATTTTCATTATCTTTATTATTATCATTATTTATCATCACTGTTTTTGTTATTATCATCAATATCATTATTATCATTATATCATTATATTATTATTATTATCATTATCATCACTGTTTTTGTTATTATCATCAATATCATTATTATCATTACTATTATTATTATTATTATCATTATCATCATTGTTATCATTATCATTATTATTGTTATTATCATCGTCGTTGTTAAGATCATTATTATTATCAGTGTCAGTATCATCATCATCATTATTATTATCATTATTATTACCATCATCATCATCACCATCATTATCATCGTCTTTATAAATTATAATCATCATTCTCAGAATCATTAACATCATCAAAATCGTTATAACTATCATCATTATCATCATCGTTATCGCAGTTATTATCATCATTATATCTTTTACAGTAATTATTATGATATCATTATATTTACTATAATCATTATCATTATCATTTTTTATTATAGGCATAATTCACCATTACATTATCATCATCTTTTTTACAAATATTATCATTTCGGTATTATGAATATCACAAAATTACTCTTACTTATCTTATCAATAGCTAAAATTACCTTAACTACCCTTAATTAACAGAATTCCCCTTGCATCTTTTTCAATACTATCTATCACCATAACAACATTATTGTAAGTAAAAAAAAAAAAAAAAAAAAAAAAAAAAGTTGGTTCTCAACATTAGCGAACATCATCATACTATTTTTCTCAACATTAGCTAAGGTTATTGTGATTATTATGATCTATCTATCTTCTAATAATAGCAATAGTGATAACGACGATGATGATAATAAAGATAATGATAATAATAATAACAATAATAATAATGAAAATAATAATAATAATATCTATCTTCTAATAATACAGTAAATGATACAACGATGATATTAATAACGATAATAATAATAATGATGATAATAATGATAATGATAATAATAATAATAATGCTAATAATAATAATAATAATAAAATAATAACATCTAGCTATTTTCTAATAATAACAATAATGATAACGACGATAATGATAATAATGGTAATAATAATGATAATAATAATAATAATAATATAATAATAATAATAATATAATATAATAATAACATAATAATGATAATAATGATAATAATAATAATAATATAATCATATGATAATGATAATAATAATAATAATAATAATAATAATAATAATAATAATATACAATGATAAGGATAATAATAATAATAATAATAATAATAATAATAATGAATATATGATAATGATAATGATAATATAATGATAATGATAATAATAATAATAATAACAATAACGATAAATAATAACAATGATGATAACGATGATAATAATGGTAGTAACGATAATGATAATAATTGGAACTTGCACGATTCCCACCCGCCAGCTGGTCCAAGAACTCGAGAATGTGAGATTCCATTGGTTGGACCTTGACCGGCTGTTTGGTCCCGGACCGCTGGATAACTGGCATCGAGACCGAATGTGGATGCTCAGTAGAGGTAAGGCCAGATAGGCGTAGGAAGGTCTGTGCTGTTATTTGAGGCGAGACCTTTTTATGTGGGTAGATAGGTGTGTGTGTGTATCTGTGTCTCTGTCTCTCTCTTTCTGTCTCCGTCTCTCTCTCTTTCTGTCTCTGACTCTCTCTTTCTGTCTGTCTCTGTCTCTCTCTTCTGTCTGTCTGTCTCTCTGTCTCTCTCTGTCTGTCTCTGTCCTCTCTCTCTTTCTGTCTCTGTCTCTGTCTGCTCTGTCTGTTTGTCTGTCTGACTCTCTCTCTCTCTCTCTCTCTGTTGTGTGTGTGTGGGC
>NW_020871054.1:193003-200503 GCF_003789085.1 Penaeus vannamei
ATATATATATATATATATATATATATATATACGTGTGTGTGTGTTTACATCAACTCAGCATCTGCGAACCCTCCGCCTGCGTGCGCCAGCGAGCGGCGACGAAGCGCGTCGGAGAGGCAGCTGCGCCGCGGACGCCGGGCGCCGCGTCGTCAGTTCCGAGGATTTGCGGCGACGCGAGGCAGTGCGGGCGCAGTTCTTCCTCTGCGGTCGCTTGCATCATTCCGGAATGTCCCTTGCCGTCAGCGGGAGTTTCATGTTTTCATGAGTAAACTGTTTTGTGTGGCATATGGTATATATATATTATATATATATATATATATATTATATACTATATACATAATATATATATATATATATATATATATATATATATCATACATACATATATATATATATATATATATATATATATATATATATATATATAATATACATATATATATATATATATATATATATATTATATATATATATATATATATATATATATATATATATATATATATATATGTATTTATATATATGTGTGTGTGTATATATGTATATATTTATATATACATCATATATATATATGTATATATATATATATATATATATATATATATATATATATATATGTATATATATATTATATATATATATATATATATATATATATATATATATATATAATAATATATATCATAACATATATTCAAATTCAAATTATTTATTTAGCCATTAGTGGTACATATATTTGTATCAGTTACAGTGATAATAAACACATTAGTAGGAATGGCTGAGCCTTTTGAGGAATGTGTTCCTCTTAGAAGGCACCTGAGGAAAATACATTAGATCAGATGAGAAAGGAGTTTAACAATGGTTTGCCATGGCTTATTCTATACATGTATTATTCGTAGATGCAGAACACTTTAGAACAAACAAAAGAAAACAAAGGTAAATTAAAACAATAACACAAATATAGCAGACTAAGAAATACAAGGACAAAAGAAAAAAGCATGCAATATGAATAAGATTCTAGCAAGAATGTCCTCAGAGCTCGTTTGAAGCTGTCCACAGTAGCTTTGGAAATGATCGACTAAGGTAAGCAGTTCCATATTTTTACACCTTGGAGCTGTATGGAGGCCGACTTTGTGTTGATCTCTTAATGGGAATTTCCAACTCTCTACTATTATTGCGTAATGAATAAGTGGCATTGACTCTGAAATGAAAGGTATCATCGTCATTGTGGAGGGACTTAAACACAAATACAGCAAACCGAAGAGTAGAAATATCGGGATACTTTAAGATTTGAAGGTCCTTATAAGTAGAAATTGCATGGTCAGTCTTTTTTAGCTTTGCCATTGTACGTATTATACGTTTGTGAACGATGACGAGAGGTCTTAATTTATCTATGATAACACCAACCTTGATAGTTTAGTTTTATCTACTCGTAACAGAGTTTTGATGTCAACTATGAGAGGGGGATGTGAGCTACTCTCTTATTTCTACTTGCAAACACAACGTAATGCGTTTTCTCAAGATTCAGGGTGAGTTCGTTTGACATCATCTAATAAGACATTTTAATGAGTTCTCGGTTACCAATGGAGAGATCATAGACATTTAGGCTGCTAACATAATTACTATCATCTGCAATGAAAATGTACTTTAAAATATTGCGTAACACTGATATATAATAAAAATAGAAGAGGCCCGAGAATAGGACCTTGGGGCACTCCACATTGAACTGATGTTGATGAGGATTTGCAATTTTGATACTGTACGAGTTGTTTCCTGTTAGTTATGTAAGATCTGAACCAGTCAAGAGTGACACTTCTCTTTCCATAGTGTTCCAGCTCATCCAAGAGTAAAGAGTGATCCAAAGTGTCGAACGTTTTAGATAAATCTAAAAATATTTCTAAAGTGTACATATTTTCATCCATAGACTCAAGAATCTTGGTTAAGTTGAGCAAAGCGGTTTCAGTCGAATGTTTTCTCCTGAATCCGTATTGGGAGTCAGTAATGATGTTAAGAGTGTTACAAAACTCTGGAAGTCTATTGTATGTCAGTTTCTCAAGTATTTTATTGAAGACAGGGAGAACGATATTTGGCGATAATTCGACGCGTTTCCTGTCGCCAAATTTGAAAATGAGAACGACTTTCGCTAGTTTAAAATCGCCAGGGAATATGCCGAAGCGAAATGATGAGTTAAACAAATGCACTAGTATTGGGGAGATGGATGGTGCAACCTGTTTTATCACATGCATATGGATCATCGTAACCTGGGGAACAATCTTTTAATTCCTTCATTATTGTCAAAACTTCCTGTTCACATGTTGGCGCTAAAATAAAGTCATCAATTTGTCTAGTTCCTAAATATGACATGTGATCTTCCAAAGGGCTACGTATTTGGTCAGTCTGGGACCTTTGTCAGCAAAATAACGCGGGCAACATGGAAAGGATAATTTACAGATTCATTATCGGTGATCATTTCACTAGGAGGTTGAGCACTGTTACCTCTATTTAAAATATTATTTAGAATTGTTTTTTTTCCATAACTAATCTCGAGTTTAGTTTTATAATACTTTGATTCTGCATTCCTAACGGTTTTAGTAACTTTGTTTCGGAGCCGTCGGTATTCCTCGCCGAAGGTAATTGGTCGCTAAGCAAACCTTCTGCAGTTTGTTTTTCTCTTTAATAAGTGATCTAATGTCCTGAGTAATATATGGCTTATTTAACCATTTCTCTTTAGTTTTGATTGTTACTTGAGGAAAGCATTTGTTAAAACAGGCGCGAAAAATAGATTTAAAATTAATAAGTAAAGTGTTAGGATCACTAGAAGCAAATGCGAGGTTCCAGCAAACGTCCTCCAGGTGAGCTTTGAACTGGTCGACATTGGCGCTCCAGGTCTGTTTTGTGCAACAGAAAATGATGCAGTCACTGGGAAATGATCGGAAGTTCTGGTATATATTATGTCACTCGAGACTGATTTAGATGGGTCATTACACCTGATGTGTCGCAGAAGTTGATGTTACACGGGTGGGCTTGTTTATGAGATTGAAAAAGTGTCTGCGCTGGAAGAGGTTGATTAAATCCTGCGTGGGCAAGGATACTTCAGATTTGAGCAAATCATGATTAAAGTCTCCAGTAATTACAAAGAATTTTCTTTCCTCACACATTGCAAATCAGATGGTTTAATTTTTTTCAGTGAATAGATATACATCCGTATTCGCTCTCCTGTAAACAACGCCTACAATTAAATTACCTTTTACAATTGGTATTTCCAAAAACAAGGTTTCAATACATTTATCTTTCAGAGTAAGGTCCTGCCGGAAATTTCCGTAAAGTTATTTTTAAGAAAAATGCTTAAACCTTCGCTTTATAGATGGTATTAGTAAAGCTGTTGTAATTGCCCAAGTTGTATAATTTCTCGATATCATTTGTGAGTTTTGTTTCACAAAAAGTTAAGACATCGAAATGATTTAAGATAACTTCTTCGACGAGGCTACTGAAGTGCTGGGGAATACTGTTTAGATTAAATATAATGATATTATTGGTTAAAGGACGTGAGACATGGATAGGATAAAAAAAACGGAAATAAATAATTACAATGCGAATTTTTGTAGCCCAGTGAGAAAGTTATCTGGGTCAAAAGCGGACGTGTAGCTATCTGAATGTGCAAAATTATTAACTATCATTCGGTTGAGAACGTTAATTGGGATGACATCTTGGGACGGGGAAGTCAACGAACGCATCATTAGGAGATATGCATCACAAAGATTATGAGAAGGTAATATTTCGTGCGAGATGATGATTAATAGTCAGTGCACGGACACAGATATTATATTGACTTTATGAAGGTTTAAAGAAGTTGGTCTGTTTCCTGAGCCTCGGTTAGTTGTCTCGTGGGCTGTCTCGTAGAGGCGTTGGAAGGGCAAATCTCACTGCTCCTACATCGCGCGCTGATCTCGAGACGTCGTTCGGAGAAGCGCTGAGGGCAGGACCGGGCTGGTGGACGTAATAGATAAATACGTATATATATATATATATATATATAATATATATATATATATATATATATATATATATTATATATATATATATATATGCACACGCACACACACACACAGATAGATAGATAGATAGATAGATAGATAGATAGATAGATATACATACGTACTGCGTACTGCATATAGTATACATGCCACAAACAAGCAAATGATAGTAGATAGACAGCAGACAAATGAAGATGAATAGATAGGTAAAGACAAATAATAAAAAAACGAAACAAAAAACAAAAGCAAAATATAATTCAAAGTAAAAAGACAAAGAGACAGTAGAATAAAAACAAGTCAACACTAAAAAAGAAGGGAGAAAACAAAAGAAGTAAAAAGAGAGAGAAAAATACAACAAAGCAGAGAACAAGAAACCTAGAAATTATTAAAGAAAAAAATGTAGCTTACGCCTGAGATATTACTAATATGAACAATTATGCCTTGGTAACATTAAACTTAATGAAAAGATTTTATTTGATTCTTTTCTGTGTCTATAACGTACCTGCTTTAAGAGAGTACTACCACTTGTTTTATTTTTGTTTTGAATCTATATTTGTTGATTTACTAGTTTATCTTTTATCAATTCATTTATTTATTCTTATTTATTTATTTATTTACTTATTCATTTTTATCAACTCATCAAAGTTTTGTCGGAGTAAAAGCAAGCACTGATCTTGCTTTAAATCTTAAGGTTTTATCCCTCTCAACACTAGCTGTTAGCTCTAATCATAAGAAATCCCTCTTGAATTAAAAGGGAAAACATATATTTTTTTTACTGACCAAAAAAATAAGAGAAAACTGACAATCATATGCAAATACTGTCTTGTCACTTCATAGTTTCCGTACAAGAGAGAGAGAGAGAGAGAGAGAGAGAGAGAGAGAGAGAGAGAGAGAGAGAGAGAGAGAGAGAGAGAGAGAGAGAGAGAGAGAGAGAGAGAGAGAGAGAGAGAGAGAGAGAGAGAGAGAGAGAAGAGAGAGAGAGAGAGAGAGAGAGAGAGAGAGAGAGAATGAGACCAAAATACAGTGCCTTCTTACTCAGCAAGTGCTTTCATCAAAGACACCAAAGTCACCCGAAGAATTAAAAACGTATAATAACTCACATGCACATACACGCTTCTCTCTCTCTCTCTCTCTCTCTCTCTCTCTCTCTCTCTCTCTCTCTCTCTCTCTCTCTCTCTCTCTCTCTCTCTCTCTCTCTCTCTCTCTCTCTCTCTCTCTCTCTATATATCTATCTCAGTTCAAATGCCAGGAGACAGAGATCTTTGTCGGGCCTTTAATCAGTATATTTGGATTGAAAAAAGACTAATTTCGTGATTTATATACATAAAAAGAGTAAGATTAAAGGGAAACAGTAATATGTATGTTTTTTTTATAAGCATCTGATTAAATGAGTACGGTTTATTATCAGGAAAACCATATCTCTGAGATTTTTTTCCTATTTACCACATCACAAGAAAGATGTTGTTTAGCCAGCTTCAGACAGCGATTTCTCGGTACCTCAATCCTCAACTCTTGATCTTCTGTGCTAAGCTCCTCAGTTGCTTAGTTACGCCTAATTGTGTTATATTATTTGATTTTACTGTTATATTCATGCCATCATTACGTTGGACTTCCACTAAACCCGGAGAATATCAAATTTACGTTTTAAATTCGGCTTCCTTAATGGCGCCCTCTTAGAGGAATCGACGTCTGGTAGAAAGTTAATATCTCTGCCATAATTCCTTTCACGCACAAAACATTAATATATGGATTCAGGAACAATGCGAACAGACAGCGTGGCCTTTGCCTAGTCATTCGTAATTCGATCTTATTCCGGATGGATTACGGTTCTTGAAGGCCTGCTACCGGCGTGTCCCGAGGGTGAGTGCGGGTGCGAACTCCTTGCAGGAAACTCATGTTGCGTCTCGAGAATTGCAATTGCCTCCCCCCCCTCAGCTGACTTGACATCACACGCACACACACACACACACCACACACACACACACACACACACACACACACACACCACACACAACACACACACACACACACACACACACACACACACACACACACACACACACACACAACGTGCGCGTATATTTACATACTCGCACATAGGAAATACACACAAGCAGGATACATACACGTGCAACATGGATACATGCGCATCTCCACATACAGACAGACGCACACATGAAACAGACCAAGACACGCACAAGAAGGATATATAACATACACAGATAAACGCACATTCTCATACGCGAACACACGCGAACACACACACAAACACAAACACACACACGCCTGTAAACTAATGTAATGAATAACCAGATGAAAAGTGGATAACCAAAAAGATCTAAAAAACAACAACAACAACAACACGTGACAGAAAAAATAATCAAATCGAACATAACACTAATAAAACAAAAATGTACAGTAAACATATTTTTTGACTCCTACCTCTTTCCAGGAAAAAGGAAATTCACACGATATACACTTGAGAAACAATAAAAATTGGATACAAGGAAAGATTTATCCATATAAGGTTATTAAACCAAGAGATCGAAGACAATTTCGTGCAAGGAATTGTGAGATAAAAAAGTAGTATAAGGAGGAGGAGAAGGAGGAGGAGGGGAGAGGAGAGGAAAAGAAGGGGGAGGAAGAGAGGGGGGATGAGGCGGAGGAGGGGAAGGTGAAGGAGGAAGGGAGGGAGGAAGAGGAGGAGGAAGAGGAGGAGAAAGAAGAGGAAGAGGATGAGGATGGGGATGATGATGAGGAGAGGAAGGAGAAGGAGAAGAAGGAGAGGAGGAAGAGGAGGAGGAATAGAAAGAAGAGAAAAGAAGGAGGAGGAGGAAGAGGAGGATGAGGATGAGAGAGGAGGAGGAGAAGGAGGAGGAAGAGGAGGAGGAAAAGGAGGAGGAGGAGGGAAGAGGGAGGGGGAGGAGAAGAAGGAGGGAGGAAGAGGAGGAGAGGAGAAAGAGGAGGAGGAGGAGGAGGAGCAAGAGGAGGGAGAAGAAGAGAAGGAGAGGGAGAGGAGGAGGAGGAGGAGGAGGAGGAGAGAGAAGGAGAAAGGAGGAGGAGGAGGATAAGAAGAAGAAGATGATGATGAGATAGAGAAGAAGAGGAGGAAGAGGAGAAAAGGAGAAGATAGATGATAGAGAGAGAGAATAAGAAAGAATGAGGGAGAGAGAATGAAAGATATATACACATACATACATACATATATATATATATATATATATATATATTATATTATATATATATATATATATATATATATATATATTATATATATATTATATATGAACACAAGCACAAACACAATAATGTGTACACAAAAATGAAAATGAAACTAGCCAAATGAGAACTGAAAATCAGCGTGACGTTTCGAACTCCACGAGTTCCTCTTCAGACAAAAACCGAAATATATAATATACACATATATATATATATATATATATATATATATATATATATATATATA
>NW_020871054.1:208003-213003 GCF_003789085.1 Penaeus vannamei
CATGGGATACTTACGGAGGGGGCCATGGGATACTTACGGAGGGGGCCATGGGATACTTACTGAGGGGGCCATGGGATACTTACTGAGGGGGCCATGGGATACTTACTGAGGGGGCCATGGGATACTTACGGAGGGGGCCACGGGGTACTTATGAGGGGGCATGGATACTTACGGAGGGGGGCCATGGATACTTACGGAGGGGCATGGGATACTTACGGAGGGGCCAGGGATACTTACTGAGGGGGCCATGGGATACTTACGGAGGGGGCATGGGATACTTACTGACGGGGACGGGGACTTACTGAGGGGGCCATGGGATACTTACGGAGGGGGCCATTGGAATACTTACGGAGGGGGCCACGGGGGTACTTACTGAGGGGGCCATGGGATACTTACGGATTGGATACTTACGGAGGGGCCATGGGGTACTTACTGAGGGGGCATGGGATACTTACGGAGGGGGCCATGGATACTTACGGGGGGCCACGGGTACTTACTGAGGGGCCATGGGATACTTACGGAGGGGCCATGGATACTTACGGATACTTACTGAGGGGGCCATGGATACTTACGGAGGGGCACGGTACTTACTGAGGGCCATGGGATACTTACGGAGGGGGCCATACTTACTGAGGGGGCCATGGGATACTTACGGAGGGGGCCACGGGGTACTTACTGAGGGGGCCATGGGATACTTACGGAGGGGGCCAGGGTACTTACTGAGGGGCATGGGATACTTACGGAGGGGGCCGGGATACTTACTGAGGGGGCATGGGATACTTACGGAGGGGGCCATGGGGAGGGGCCATACTTACTGAGGGGGCCATGGGATACTTACAGAGGGGGCCACGGGGTACTTACTGAGGGGGCCATGGGATACTTACGGAGGGGGCCACGGGATACTTACTGAGGGGGCCATGGGATACTTACGGAGGGGCACGGGGTACTTACTGGGGGCCATGGGATACTTACGGAGGGGGCCATGGGATACTTACGGAGGGGGCCACGGGGTACTTACTGAGGGGGCCATGGGATACTTACGGGATACTTACTGAGGGGCCATGGGGAGGGGGCCATGGGATACTTACGGAGGGGCCACTTACTGAGGGGCCATGCTTATGGGGGGGGTACTTACCATGGGATACTTACGGAGGGGGCCATCTTACTGAGGGGGCCATGGGATACTTACGGAGGGGGCCATGGGATACTTACTGAGGGGGCCATGGGATACTTACTGAGGGGGCCATGGGATACTTACGAGGGGGCGGGGATACTTACTGAGGGGCCATGGGATACTTACGGGGGGGCCATGGGTACTTACTGAGGGGGCCATGGGATACTTACTGAGGGGGCCATGGATACTTACGGAGGGGGCCATACTTACTGAGGGGGCCATGGGAATACTTACTGGGGGATACTTAGGGGGCCATGGGGATACTTACTGAGGGGGCCATGGATACTTACTGAGAGGGCCATGGGATACTTACTGAGGGGGCCATGGGATACTTACTGAGGGGCCATGGGATACTTACTGAGGGGGCCATGGGATACTTACTGAAGGGGCATGGGATACTTACTGAGGGGGCCATGGGATACTTACTGAGGGGGGCATGGGATATTACTGGGAACTTACTGAGGCCATGTACTGAGGGGGCCACTGAGGGGGCCATGGGATACTTACTGAGGGGGCATGGGATACTTACTGAGGGGGCCATGGATACTTACTGAGAGGGCCATGATATACTTACTGAAGGGGCCATGGGATACTTACTGAAGGGGCCATGGATACTTACTGAGGGGGCCATGGGATACTTACTGAGGGGGCCATGGGATATTACTTGACTGGATACTTACTGAAGGGGCCATGGGATACTTACTGAGGGGGCCATGGGATACTTACTGAGGGGGCCATGGGATACTTACTGAGGGGGCCATGGGATACTTACTGAGGGGCCATGGGATACTTACAGGGCCATGGGATACTTACTGAGGGGGCCATGGGATACTTACGGAGGGGGCCATGGGATACTTACGGAGGGGGCCATGGGATACTTACTGAGGGGCCATGGATATACTTACTGAGGGGCCATGGATACTTACTGGGGGGGCCATGGGACTTACTGTGGGATACTTACTGAGGGGGCCATGGGATACTTACTGAGGGGGCCATGGGACTTACTGAGGGGGCCATGGATACTTACTGGCCATGGGATACTTACTGAGGGGCCATGGGGAGGGGGCCATGGGATACTTACTGAGGGGGCCATGGATATTACTGAGGGGGCCATGGGATACTTACTTGGGGGGCCATGGGATACTTACTGATGGGATACTTACTGAGGGGGCCATGGGATACTTACTGAAAGGGCCATGGGATACTTACTGAGGGGCCATGGGATACTTACTGAGGGGGCCATGGATACTTACTGAGGGGCCATGGGATACTTACTGAGGGGGCATGGGATACTTACTGAGGGGGGCCATGGGATACTTACTGAGGGGCCATGGGATACTTACTGAGGGGGCCATGGGATACTTAAGGGGGCCATGGGATACTTACTGAGGGGGCCATGGGATACTTACTGAGGGGCCATGGGATACTTACTACTTAGGGGGCCATGGGATACTTACTGAGGGGGCCATGGGATACTTACTACTTACCATGGGATACTTACTGAGGGGGCCATGGGATACTTACTGAGGGGCCATGGGATACTTACTGAGGGCCATGGGATACTGAGGGGGCCATGGGACTTACTGAGGGGCCATGGGATACTTACTGAGGGGCCATGGATACTTACTGAGGGGGCCATGGGATACTTACTGAGGGGGCCATGGGATACTTGGGTACTTACTGAGGGGGCCATGGGATACTTACTGAGGGGGCCATGGGATATTACTGAGGGGGCCATGGTACTTACTGAGGGCCATGGGATACTTACTGAGGGGCCATGGGGATGGGATAGAGGGGCCATGGGATACTTACTGAGGGGCCATGGGATACTTACTGAGGGGGCCATGGATACTTACTGAGGGGCCATGGATACTTACTGAGGGGCCATGGGATACTTACTGATGGGATACTTACTGAGGGCCTGGCTGAGGGGGCCATGGATACTTACTGATGGGATACTTACTGAGGGGCCATGGGGCCATGGGATACTTACTGAGGGGCCATGGGATACTTACTGGGGGGGCCATGGATACTTACTGAGGGGCCATGGGATACTTACTGAGGGGGCCATGGGACTTACTGAGGGGCCATGGGATAACTTACTGAGGGGGCCATGGGATACTTACTGAGGGGCCATGGGATACTTACTGAGGGGCCATGGATACTTACTGAGGGGCCATGGGATATTACTGAGGGGGCCATGGGATACTTACTGGGCCATGGATACTTACTGAGGGGGCCATGGGATACTTACTGACCATGGATACTTACTGAGGGGGCCATGGATACTTACTGAGGGCCATGGGATACTTACTGAGGGGCCATGGGATACTTACTGAGGGGGCCATGGGATACTTACTGAGGGGCCATATACTTACATGGGATACTTACTGGGGCTTACTGAGGGGCCATGGGATACTTACTGAGGGGCCATGGATACTTACTGAGGGCCAGGGGGGCCATGGGATACTTACTGAGGGGCCATGGGATACTTACTGAGGTGGCCCATGGATACTTACTGAGGGGCCATGGGTACTTACTGACCATGGGATACACTGAGGGGGCCATGGGATACTTACTGAGGGGCCATGGGATACTTACTGAGGGGGCCATGGGATACTTACTGAGGGCCATGGATACTTACTGAGGGGGCCATGGGATACTTACTGAGGGGCCATGGGATACTTATGAGGGGCCATACCATGGGATACTTACTGAATACTACTGGGGGCCATGGGATACTTACTGAGGGGCCATGGGATACTTTACTGAGGGGGCCATGGGATACTTACTGATGGGTACTACCCATGGGATACTTACTGAGGGCCATGGGATACTTACTGAGGCCATGGGATACTTACTGAGGGGCTTACTGAGGGGGCCATGGGATACTTACTGAGGGGGCCATGGACTTACTGAGGGCCATGGATACTTACTGAGGGGCCATGGGATACTTTACTGAGGGGGCCATGGGATATTACTGAGGGCCACTTACTGGGGGCCATGGGATACTTACTGACCATGGGATAGAATGGCTTACTTGGATACTTACTGAGGGGGCCATAGAGCAACATGAAAATTGTGACTTTAATTGGATTTTATCTCACCCTACCTATAGATCATCACCTCTCGCATATCCACTGGCCATGTGGTGTTCGCGTCCTATAGCTGGCACCATTAGGCTCTTCATGTATAGTGATAACTAAATCTGGAAAGAGGATAGATACTGAACAAGTCATGGATATTACTATAGTTTGGTTAGGGGCCACGGAACAGGAAGGGGTGGGAATCATTGCATTATATGAAGTGATGGACCGCGTATCCAAATCTGATTACTTAATTACTTAACTGGAATGACTTTGTGTATGATAAAACTACAAAACGCTGAAACTCAGTAGTAGATCCGACCGTGAAGTTGGTCTGTGGCCCTGGGGCGTGACTCAGACCAGACGCTTTGCCATTACTCAAGACTCTGACAAACCGATAGTAAATACGAATTATCTCGAACCCAGAACTATAGACCCACCTGACCTTTAGCCGAAGTGAGACCGAAAGGGCGTGTTCCAGCCCAACAGCGATCGAAGAGCAGCGGAAAATGGACAACAAAAATGGATATATAAACGACACGAAACCTACCGACAAGTGCTGACCTAAATCCACGTGCAGTGTTATTCACCATGCAAGCAGTTCATGCAAGGAGACCTTCAAATGTCACCGCACTGAAGGCATCTGTGTGGGAGTATGGATAAAAATTCCCCCTGAGCGAGGGAGGCAGAAGGGGCATTCGGCTCACCTGTCGCTGAAGGAAAAAGGTGTCAGCTGCGGG
>NW_020871054.1:228003-233003 GCF_003789085.1 Penaeus vannamei
CTATTTTTTGCTGTCTTTCCTTCTTTCTTCTTTTTCCCCTGCCTTTCTCTTCTTTCCCCTTTCCTGCTTCTTACCCTTCTTTTCATAATCCCCTGTCTCTCTCCTTCTCACCATTCGCTTTTCTCATAAGATACACGATAAAAAAATCATTATGGTGTTGCATGTGTTGACAAATTGGTATATTTAGAGCATACAAATCAAAGCCTTTACGCACACACACACACACACACACACACACACTCACACCACACACACACACACACACATCACACACACACACACACACACACACAACACACTCACACACACACGCACACGCACACGCACACAGACACACACACACACACACACACACACACACACGTACACGCATACACACCCACTCACACACACACCCACACACGCACCCACACACATACACAGACATACCCACACACCCACACACACACTCACACACACATACACAGACATCCACAAACACACACACACACACACACAACACACACACACACAACACAGACACACACACACACACACACACACACACACATATATAATATATATATATATATAATATATATAATATATATATACATACATATATATACATATACATAGATATACGAACGATAAACAAGAAACTTACTTTAGAGATTAAGAAAACATATCAAGAAAAAAAAAAACTTTATGACCAACATTATCTCATGTTTTTGCAAAGTCGTCTCATGTTTTCCAAATTTCTTATATATCACAATTACTTCTCAAGTTAAAGTAGAAGTAGCTCTGATAATCTAAGAAAGAAAAGAAAGAAAGAGAGGAAATAAAATAAAATAAAAGTAAAGTAAAGTAAAGTAAAGTAAAGTAAAGTAAAGTAAAGTAAAGTAAAGTAAAGTAAAGTAAAGTAAAGTAAAGTAAAGTAAAGTAAAGTAAAGTAAAGTAAAGTAAAGTAAAGTAAAGTAAAGTAAAGTAAAGTAAAGTAAAGTAAAGTAAAGTAAAGTAGAGTAGAGTAAAGTAAAGTAGAGTAAAGTAAAAAAAGAAAGAAAAGAAAAGAAAAGAAAAGAAAAGGAAAGAAAAGAAAAGAAAAGAAAGGAAAGGAAAGAAAAAAGAAAAAAAAAAAAAAGAAAAGTAAAGTAGTAGTACCGATAATTTAAGAAAGAAAAGAAAAGAAAAGAAAAAAAGGAAAGGAAAGGAAAAGGAAAAAAAAAAAAAGAAAAAAAGAAAAGAAACGAAGAGAAAAACAGAAGAGAAAAGAAAATTGAACAGAAAATAAGAGAAAAAAGGTTGAAGTAGTAGTAGCTCTGATAATCTAAGAAATAAAACAAAAAGTAATGTCAAGTAAAGAAAAGAAAAGAAAAGAGAAAAAATATGATGACAAGAAAAGAAAAAAGAAAGAAAAGAAGAGAAAAAGAAAGAAAAGGAAATAAAAGAAAAGAAAAAAAGAAAAGAAAAAAGAAAATAAAAGAAAAGAAAAAAAAAAGAAAAAAGAAAAAGAAACAAAACGAAAGAAAAGAAAAGAAATAAAATAAGATAAAATAAAGAAAAGAAGAGAAAAGGAAAGAAAGGAAAAGAAGAGAAAATAAAATAGAATAAAATAAAAAGAAAAGCAAAGCAAAGCAAAGCAAAAAGAAAAGACAAGAAACAAAAAGAAAAGAAAAGTAGAAATATATGATTACGTAAACAATAATAATATCAACATAATAAGTAGGAATTATTTGAGTAATTTCTCTCACTCTGTTTGACGTCGCTCACAGGGCAGACATGCTACGGTTTGTCTGTCTGTCTGTGTCTACCTTTCCGATTGTTTGTCGACCTCCCTCCTTCCCTCCCCCCCCCTCTCTCTTTCATTCTGTCTCTGTCTCTCTCTTTTTGTTTCCCTCTCTCTCTTTCTCTTTATTTCTCTCTCTTTCTGTCTCTGTCTCTGTCTCTCTCTCTCTTTGTCTCTCCCTCTCTCTTTCTGTCTGTCTTTCTCTTTCTGTCTCTGTCTCTCTCTCTCTCTCCCTTTCTGTCTGTCTGTCTCTCTCTTTCTCTCTGTCTCTGTCTCTCTCTCTCTTTCTGTCTGTGTCTCTCTCTCTCGCTCTCTCTCTCTCTCTCTCTCTGTCTTTCTATCTCTCTCTCTCTCTGTTACGTAAACAACAATAATATTATGGTAATAGACAGACAAGAATTTATATGTAATCCCTCTCGTCTTATATTTTACGAAATGGTGAATCTATTTACAACGTAAAAAAAGAAGAAAAAAATCTCTTAGATAATACAAAAGAAAAATAAAAAAATCTTAGGCAGCACATATAAAAATCCATTTCTCTCCTTTTGGTATACGTTAATCTCTTAATTTTTTAAATTTCTCTTGATGACAAAAATCGTGCAAAACAAGTATGGAATTGCTGCTTCAATGATGATTTTTTTGTACTTTTGTCCGATTAATTTTATGGAATTGATTTTTGCGTCGCATCATGTTATGGCATAAATAAAAATTATCGTGCAATAAGACTCTAAGAAGATGGAGACGATAAAGAAGGAAAAAATGTCAATGGTGATGAATAGGAGGAGGAGGAAGAAGAATAGGAGCAGAAAAAAGAAGGAGAAAGAGAAGGAGAGAGAGAGGAGAGGAGGAGGAGGAGAGGAGAGAGGAGGAGAGAGGAGGAAGAAGAAGTCGAAGAAGAATAAGAAATAATAATAATAAGAAGAAGTCGAAGAAAAAGAAGAAGATGGAGAAGAAGCCGAAGAAGAAGAAGGAGGAGGAGGAGAAAAAAGGAGAAAGGAGGAGGAGGAGGAGCTGGAGAAAGAAGAAGAAGAAGAAGAAGAAGAAGAGAGGAGGAGGAGAGAAAAAAGAAGGAGAAAAGAAGGATGATGAAAGGAGAAAAAGAAAAAAAGGAAGAAGAAGGAAAAGAGGAGGAGAAGGAGGAGGATGAGAAATCTGACTGAAGGCGGGTATACACAGCCTCAGCGACTCAAACACAATGAAATATGGGTCTTAAGTATCACAATCACTCTAAGTGACATCAAGTTGGCCAGATTAGGTTAATCGGATTCCAGATTCCGTCGGAGCGTGTCCGCTTCAGCATCAGAGCTCCTTCCAAAAACTGATTTTGGTTCAAAACTGGAGAGAAGCTCCAACAAAACTCTTTGGTATTTCAACTTAATTTTTTTGGGTGTACGGAGAGAGAAAAAAATGGGTCCTTTCAACTCATTGCCTTTTTATGTGCCTTCGTAGTTATGCGTGTCATTACAAGCAAATAAATCACTATTTCTTACTGAGTGCGAAGACTTACAGTAATATCTTTATCCACGGGGACCTGGATCTCAGTTTTCTCTTTTTGAAAATGCCTTTTATGCAGTGAAACTCCTATATCTTCCCATCTTCGAACCCTTCTTCATGCTTATTTTACCTGCTCGCGCTCTGGCTACTTCTGAGCCTATTTTCATAACATTCAGTAGATGAGAACTTTGTCATGTGTTTTCGGTTGATATATCTGAGTCTGGGTACTTTGTCTCGGGGAAGGCTAGATCAGTAGCAGCTCGAGGAGGTGCCATGACGTCTGATTCTGTTTTTGGAAAAAAAACACATGGGGTTTATTTTGATGACGTCACAAAAGTTACGGATGCTTTGTGAATATGGTCGATCATTTTGGTCTTTTCAAATTTCAAAAAGGATGGAAAATAATTATTTTAATGGTTATTTTTTCATTGAACAATCATCAAAATAGACGCCATGACACCTCCTCCAGTTGCTACTGATATAGCCTCCCCCATTTTGTCTCTGTTGTAGATGTTCAGACAAGCTTAAAGCCAGTAGGTAAGTTCCACGCTTATGATCATCCAAATACAATATCACACGATGGGAAGGAATGCGCTGGAAATAATCATATAAGAATAAGGGGGATTTCCACCCGGCGGACCTGGATCCCACTCGACAAGATATATGAAATATGAAAAATAAAACTACAATGTTTAACCAAATTACCATAGCGACAAATAGATTCCTGAATACATCTATTTAACCTTCAGTGACACACGATTATGAAATAAACAAACAAAATAACCGAACTTTTCGAAGACCAAAACTATCACAAAAAGGCTAATTTTAATAATAAAAGACAAAAAAACTAATTAGCTAAAAAATAGCTAATGGACCTTATCACAGCAAATGGCTTAAGGTCTCAGAAGCACGTAGCATACGTATGGGACAAAAGCCATTATGATGAATCACAGCATAGGAGCGGCATTTCTATATGCGAAAGAAAATGCCTCACACTCTCCATTGAAAAGTAGAGTCATGGAATAATTGTAAGATTATACTTTATTGATACCCCCCCTCCCCTCCCCTGCCATAAAAGCTGAATGATTCATTGGTCGTCATAAGATAAGAGGAAGAAGAAGAAGACAAAGAAGAAGAAGAAAATGAAGAAGACGAAGACGAAGAAATAGAAGGTCGAAGATAATAATAATGATAATAATAATGATAATAATAATAATAATAATAATAATAATAATAATAATAATAGGTAAAATAGGAAGAAGAAGACGAAGACGAAGACAAAGAAGTAGAAGACGAAGAAGAAGAAGTCGAAGAAGAAGAAGAAAAAGAAGAAGAAGAAGAAGAAGAGGTCGAAAAATAGTAATAAGAAGAAGTCGAAGAAGAAGAAGAAGAAGAAGAGAGGAGGTGGAGAAAAAAGAAGGAGAAAGTGAGGAGGAGGAGGAGTTGGAGGAAGAAGTCGAAGAAGAAGAAGAAGGAGAAAGAGAAGGAGGAAGAGGATGAAGAAGAAGAAAAAAAAAGAGAAGAAGAAGAAGAAGAAGAAGAGAAAAGAGACGACGAAGAAAAAGCAGAAGACATAAAAGAAGAAGAAAGAGTTGTGAGTCATGATTCGTTTAATATGAATGAAGACATAATGTTGAAGATGGTTATGATAATTCTGATGGGAGTGATAGTGATAATAATGATAATGTTAACAATAGCAAAGATGATTGGGATGGTAATAACAGCAACAACAGCACATATT
>NW_020871054.1:240503-243003 GCF_003789085.1 Penaeus vannamei
TCTAGAATTTCTAAAATTTGATTCTCCAAGTTTTCCTAGAAGAAATATATACCATTGAAATGATTCTGTATTATTTCATTATATCCTCTTAGCAGGTAGCAAGAATTCTGAAATATTGTCTCTCCTCCGAAAATAAGCTAAAGATAGAAGAAGCAAAACATCAATAAAGAAAATGTCACATTACAAAACTCTTGATATATTTATGACATCTTAATATTTTTCCCAACTTTACGTGAATATGAGTATGTCTTTAATGATAAAGGTCATAGAAAAAAATGTACGTACGTGCCTATATATATGCTGTACTTGTATAAATATCTTTACGTAAATATGAGAGTTATTATTAAGTACGCAACGCTCTGCCATGACATATATCTATGTGTACAGTATATAAGTAAATAAATAAATAAATAAATATAATATATATATATATATATATATATATATAATATATATATAATATGCCTACACGCGTGTGTGTGTAGCGTGTGTGTGTGTGTGTGTGTGTGTGTGTGTGTGTGTGTGTGTGTGTGTGGTGTGTGTGTGTGTGTGTGTGTGTGTGTGTGTGTGTGTGTGTGTGGTTGTGTATATAAATAGATACATAGATAGATAGGTATGTATAACTCTATATGTATATATACATAAACATACACACACACACACACACAACACACACACACACACACACACACATATATATATACATATATATATATATATATATATATATATATATATATATATATATATATATATATATATATATGAGAGTTATTATTAAGTACGCAACGCTCTGCCATGACATATATCTATGTGTACAGTATATAAGTAAATAAATAGATAAATAAATAAATAAAAATAAATAAATAAATAAATAATATATATATATATATATATATATATATATATATATAATATATATATATATATATATATATATGCCACGTGTGTGTGTGTGAGCGGTGTGTGTGTGCGTGTGTTGTGTGTGGTGTGTGTGTGTGTGTGTGTGTGTGTGTGTGTGTGTGTGTGTGTGTGTGTGTGTGTGTGTGTGTGTGTGTGTGTGTATTGATAAATAGATACATAGATAGATAGGTATGTATAACTCTATATGTATATATACATATACATACACACACACACACACACACGCACACACACATATATTACATATATATATAATATATATATTATATATTATATATATATTTTATTTTATATTATATATAATGTATAATACATACATGTATCTCTATATATACACACATATATACATATGTATATAACACACACGCATATATATACATATATACATACATGCATATTACATATCTATGTATATACTTATACATATACATATATACACATATACATATCTAATCTATCTATATACACATATATCTATATATATATCTATATCTATAAACATATATGTATGTATATATATATGCATATATGTATATATATGTATATATATGTGAAAGTAACGTACTTTATATTATATAACTATTCACACACACACACAGACACACACACACACACACACACACACACACACACACACACACACACACACACACACACACACACATATATATATATAATATATATAATATATATATATATATATATATATATATATATATATATATATATATATATATATAAGCACGGCTTGTGTGTGTGTGCGTATGTATGTATACATACATACATGCAATATATATGCGATATATATTACAACACACACACACACACACACACACACACACACACACACACACACACACACAACACACACATAATATATATATATATTATATATATATATATATATATATATATGACATATATATATATAATATGTATAGTATTATATATATATATATATATATATATTACTATATAATATATATATATAAATAGTGCTTATGTCTGTGTGTGTAGTGCATGCACACACATCATATTGTAATGACCTATGACAGGGACGAGGGAAAAAAAGGCATAAAGGAAAATAAAGATGGCGAATGAGAAAGGCTAATAATGAACAAAAGAGAAAGAATCGGGAGAGAAAGTGAACACGGGAAGACAAAACGAAGAAGCTCGAAGATACAATAGATTTTATGAATGAAAACAAAAAGAAAACGTATAATCACTTGTTGTGCCAAATATTTTGGAGTCCTTAGCCTCGAAGATAAGATTAGGAGCAGAGCAAAAAATGATCACCTTTGGTTATTATTGGCCAAGATATCGTCTCTCGGAAACTCAGGTACGCTTGAGAAACCGTCTGGAGGAGATAAAGGCTTGCTTGGGAGAAATTGCGTTGTTGAGTTCAAACTGCCTTGTTTGGGGTAAAAGACCTTGTTCGAATTAAAAAAACCCGAGGCCGGTGTTTAGGTTCGTTTTATCCGTCGATTCGGTCTTGATCTTCCTTACCTGTCTTGAATAATTCCGAGAAAAAGAGGTTTAAAAGTTTTCCGGTTGACTTTGTTTTGGGTCAAAAGGC
>NW_020871054.1:260503-262707 GCF_003789085.1 Penaeus vannamei
TATATATATATATATATATATATATATATATATATATATATATATATATATGCATGTATGTATGGATGTATGGATGTATGTATAGGTATATTCATATATAGATAGATAGACAAACAAAGATATCAGTGTTTATATAGCCAGGAATAGACACAAATGCTTAATCCTTTGCCAAGGGGAACACCCAAGGCTTAGGTCCAGAAGAGGCCCTCGCGGTCTTCTCGCCAGGGCAAGACAAGCGCCATCAACGCAGCGGCGTCCGACCACTCGCGCGATCCCTGCGACCATGAGGCTGCAAAAAAGACCATCTCTTGCACGAAACCAGACTCGATGACGTCACATCCTGCGTAGACTCGCGAGCGTGACTCCATGCCTTCTTGAGATAGCAAGGCCTTGCGAAAGACCGCGGCGAAGGAACTATTCAGGCAACAGACGGCCTCCCACAGCAGAGGCGCCAAGGCGAGTTAGGCCACTTCTCTACGCCCTCAAGGAGGCAGTCAGCAACTATGTAGAACGCGTGCGTGCGTACGCGCCTTTGGGCTGACATCGTTTACGTTCGTTGACTTATAAATGACCAAGAGGTGGGTGCCTGATGTGTTTGCACGCGCGTGTGAGTGTCAATGCGAGTGAGTGAATCTACAGATATGGATGAGGTCCGAGTTAGGGAGTGATTGTGGGCGCGAGTGTAGGATAGAGAAGTGTGGGCGTTGTTATTAGCGCTGGCGTGGGCGTAGGCGACTGAACAATTCCAATCTTCTTTGACTGCACATGTTTGGGAAAGACAGGGAGAGAGAGAGAGAGAGATTTGGGAGGGTAAAGAGAGAGGGACAGATTTCACATCCAATATGAATAATGGCCGAGGCAACCTGGAAGGGAAAATGAAGCAATAGCTCAGACGACATGACGCACAGACGTTTCCCGAAGAAAGATTCGTGCAAACTTTCCCGGTGGTCTCCGCGAGGGAGGCATCCAGAAGGAGCTGCAGTTGCAAAGTTCAAAACCGCGCACGTCGCCGCAGCACAAACGATCTTTCATCATTACGTCACGTCTGCGCCCCCCGCCGACCGCTGTGGCGAGCCTGGTATTGAATACAAATACACGCTATCACTCAACTGTCAACAAGCAGAATCTACGGGCCGCATTCCCGCAAGGCCGGCCGCTTGAGCTGGGCCTTTAGGGTTCAGTTCCACGTAGGCGCCGCCAGGATTCTCACCTCTGATGACCAAAGGTTCTTCGCATCTTCTCCCACTTCGGGGCCTCCCACAGACCGCCAGGACGCCCTCCCGCCACACAAGAGCCTCTTCCCGACTCGCTCCCCGGGGACTTTGGGCCTTCGGGACCCAGGGCACTCGGGTCCGCGCCGCCGCCGCCGCCGTGCCTCAGACGGCGGCCCCGACGCGGAGACGGACAGAAACAAAGGCAACTGGACGTTTGACATGAACCTAACGAGGGTTAAATATACCTCATTACCGCATATCCAGCTGGGATAATTAGATACTTGTCGGGGCGCTGGTGACGGATGGAGCTTCGGATAACCAGGATGTGATGGCTGGAATTCCACTTTATCGGCTGCTTCAAAGGCGGCAACATGGCCATTTTCTGAAAGCTTCAGAACTGATGTTTTTGTTATAGTTGATAAGTGATAAATCGATTTATTGATCAAATATTGGATCATTAAAAAGTAAAGATAAGCATGAGATATCTAAATAATGATCCACTGGCCTGGCCAAGACGTCCCTAACCTCTTAAATTATAGTTCTCTGATCTCGAGGATCTCAGGTTGTAACTCATTAATGAGGCTAATTCGAAGTGAATACTCGCGTCAGAAGATGGAGCAAAATAGGATACGAGGCTCCCAGGCACCCGGGCGCAAGGCCGCCGCCGCCGCGACAGAAGTGGCAGTGTTCGCCTGTCGACCGCTCGCCCGGGCGGTCAGCGGACGGCGTCAACAGGAGACAATTCCTGTCATGAGGAGGCCCTCTTGGAGGCGCTCGGGAACTGACAAGTGAGAATTTCCATCAAGAACACAGAAGCGACAGGAATCAACAAGGTCGCAAGGTCACTGCCTTCTGCGGCGCCATCCTGATGAGATATAAATCAAGGACTTGTCAGAGGTGGCGAAGGACACTCGAATGAGGGTGCAAGAGCAAGGGGAAACAACTCTAACTGACAAATTCTCTTCTCTTTTTTTTTTTTTTTTTTTTTTT
>NW_020871054.1:262758-265258 GCF_003789085.1 Penaeus vannamei
TGGCCCTTGAGATGATTGATTGGCCTCTTGAGATGTTTGAATTGGCCCTTTGAGATGTGATTTGGCCCTTGAATGTGATTGGCCCTTGATTGCCCTTGAGAGTGATTGGCCCTTGAGATGTGATTGGCCCTTGATGATGATGGCCTTGAATGAGATGATTTGGCCCTTGAGAGTGATTGGCCTTGAATGTGATCTGGCCTTGATGTGATTGGCCCTTGAGATGTGGATTGGCCCTTGAATGTGATGCCTTGAGAGGTGATTGGCCCTTGAGATGTGATTGGCCCTTGAGATTGGCCCATTGATTGATGTGATTGGCCCTTGAGATGTGATTGGCCCTTGAAAGAATTGGCCCTTGAGATGTGATTGGCCCTTGAATGTGATTGGCCCTTGAGATGTGACTGGCCCTTGAGATGGTGAATTGGCCCTGGCCCTTGAGATGTGAATTGGCCCTTGAATGTGAGCTGGCCTTGAGATGTGACTGGCCCTTGAGATGTGATTGGCCCTTGAGATGTGATTGGCCCTTGAGATGTGATTGGCCCTTTGAGATGTGATTGGCCCTTGAGATGTGATTGGCCCTTGAGATGTGACTGGCCCTTGAGATGAGATTGGCCCTTGAGATGTGATTGGCCCTTGAGATGTGATTGCCCTTGAATGTGATTGGCCCCTTGAGATGTGATTGGCCCTTGAGATGATTGATTGGCCCTTGAATGTGATTGCCTTGAGATGTGATTGGCCCTTGAGATGCGACGCCCTTGAGATTGACTGGCCTTGAGATTGTGATTGCCCTTGAGATGTGATTTGAGATGTGATTGGCCCTTGAGATGTGATTGGCCCTGTGATTGGCTTGAGATGCGATTGGCCCTTGAGAGATGTGATTGGCCCTTGAGATGTGATTGGCCCTTGAGAGATGCCCTTGAGATTGACTGGGCCCTTGAGATGTGATTGGCCCTTGAGATGTGATTGGCCCTTGAGATGTGACTGGCCCTTGAGAGCCTTGAGATTGTGATTGGCCCTTGAGATTGTGATTGGCCCTTGAGATGTGATTGGCCCTTTGAGATGTGTTGTGATGGCCCTTGAGAGATGTGAGATGTGAGATTTGGCCCTTGAGATGTTGAATTGGCCCTTGAATTGGCCCTTGAGATGTGATTGTGGCCCTTGAGATGTGATTGCCCTTGAGATGTGATTGGCCCTGAGATGTGATTGGCCCCTTCGAGATGTGATTCGGATGGCCCTTGATGTGATTGGCCCTTGAGATGTGACTGGCCCTTGAGATGTGATTGGCCCTTGAATGTGACTGGCCCTTGAGATGTGATTGGCCCTTGAGATGTGACTGGCCCTTGAGATGTGATCGGCCCTTTGATGGCCCTTGAGATGTGATTGGCCCTTGAGATGTGATTGCCCTTGAGATTGTGATTGCCCTTGAGATGATGTGATGTGATGGCCTTGAGAGATCCTGGCCCTTTGAGATGTGATTGGCCCCCTGAGATGTGATTGCCCTTGTGATTGCCTTGAGATTTGACTGGCCCTTGAGATTGGCCCGCCCTGGCCCTTGAGATGTGATTGGCCCTGGCCCTTGAGATGTGATTGGCCTTGAGATGATTGGCCCTTGAGATGTGACCCTTCTGTGATTGGCCTTGAGAATTTGTGATTGGCCCTCGAGATGTGACTGGCCTTCTGATTGGCCCTTGAGATGTGATTGCCCTTGAGATGTGACTGGCCCCCCCCTTAGATGTGATTGGCCCTTGAGATGCAACTGGCCCTGGAGATGCTGCTCTCGGAGCAGCAGGAAGCCCTAGAGGTTCAGGGTCATGGCCCACCTACCTGTAGACACGCCCTGGCCCTGTACCAATTCCTGTCCCAAGGCCCCTGGGGTTAATGGGAGGCTCAGGGGAGCTGGACCATGCCAGTCCTCCTCCCCCCAGATAAAAAAAAAAAAAAAAAAAAAACTGTGGGCCCCATTGGGAGGGAGACTGTCAGGACACAGGATGGGAACGAGAATTAGGCGTCAAGCCTGCGTTCCGGCAGTCGCCATCCCGGAGTGAAGCATGCAGGGGAAAGTCTTGGGGAACCCCCTAGTTGGATGATGGATCCTGCAGCCTGCCACCCCCTTTTGTATGGAGCAGCATCAGCTGGGGTGGCAAAGGTGGCGTCCACCCGGAGCGACTGCCCGAGGCTAAACCTCAGGCGGGAAGCCAGGGTGGGGGCTTGGAACATCCTTTCTTTAAGTCAGGATGATCGGTTGCCTCTGCTGTCGAGGAAATGGGGAGGCTGAGAGTGGAGTTGGGTGCTCTCTCGAAGGAGAGAAGACCTGGCAGCAGCACGATCAGTGTAGGTGGTTACACCTACAACTGGTTGGCCCGTAGCGACAGTCAAAATCTTCAGGGAGTAGCCATACCCATCTCCAGCAGACTTCAGGCTCTCAGTATGAGAGGTTACTCCCGTCGATGAGCGTATAATGATAATGAGACTGAAGCTATCATTTGGCTTCATGTCTCTTACT
>NW_020871054.1:270258-279251 GCF_003789085.1 Penaeus vannamei
GTGGGGGGGAGGAGTGTGGGTGGGGGGGGAGGAGTGTGTGTGGGAGGGGGAGTGTGTGTGAGTGTGTGTGGGGGGGGAGTGTGTGTGTGTGTGTGTGTGTGTGGGGGGAGTGTGTGTGGGGGGGGGGAGTGAATGTGTGTGAGTGTGTGTGTGTGTGTGTGTGTGTGTGTGTGTGTGTGTGTGTGTGTGTGTGTGTGTGTGTGTGTGTGTGTGTGTGTGTGTGTGTGAGTGTGTGAGTGTTGTGAGCGAGTGAGTGTGTGCGCTTCTTTAATTTTTGTCTAGTCATTCATCATCCCAATATCTTACATAAACAAAAATACTTAAATCAACACAGGACATAAAAAATTGAATATGTTAGCAAGAAATAGAATATAAATAACATAAAATAAAGAAATCTACACTCTTACCACTTGGGAATGTCTCTAACAATAAACATCTATCTGAACTATATTTTTTCACTATTATTACAAATTACCTACAGAAGTAACAGCCATTCAGTTTTTTAAAATACACAGATACTTAAGCAACTCTAAAAAACATTCAATTATTACTGTGACTCAATATTAAAAACTAAAACCAAAATAATGATAATATAAAGGAATAATTCTTATTTGAAACTCGTATCAGCAATATCCACATGAAAACTAAGGAAAAAGAAATAATCCCGAATGGCAGCTGGCTCTGTAGGAAATATAAAGGGAACACAATGCTTACCATCTGCGGTGCCTGTAGATGTTCAGACAAAGGCAGACCTCCATCTATGCAGAAGTTCTTGACTGTGGCTTTCCCCCTGTTGGAGGATAAAAAGACATCATTCTAGAGTGGCAAAAATTATGATATGCAACTGAAATCTGTAAGAAAACTGGACATGGAGGGGCAGGAAGGAGAAGATGGTGGAGGTAGAAGGAGCACAGGAGAAATTATTTCAAAGAGGGAAAAATTATGTTGCATAATTTGAATCTGTGGGAAAAGTAAAAGCCTGAAAAGATTGAGCAGAGAACAAAGAGAAGAAGGTGGTGATGGATGAGGGAGAAGATGGTGCAGAGGAGAAGGAAAAGAATAAGGTAGACTAGAAAGGAAAAGGAGAAGGGGAGAGTCATAATTGTCAAGAAGAAAGGAAGAGGAGGAAATAGAGGGAAAAAGTAGGTGCAGAAAAGTAGGACCACAAAAAATTAGTCTCATATACCTCCTGCATGTCTGATGGTTCTGCCAATGCCTCAACGACTGTTTCTGTTAGTTCCTGAGATCCCTGCTCTGGAACACCTAGATCACTAAACTCCTTAGATGTGCCTGTGTGCTCCTTATTAACTCCATCATGACTGTCTGGGTCTGCACTACCTGAGGCTCCATAGACACTCGGGTCTATAGAGTTATTGTGACTTAGTTCATGATCTTCCCACACTTCGTCTTTAATGACTATTGCAGGATCTTCCCAAACTTCCTCTTTAATGTTTATCATATTTTCACTTGCATCCTGTAACATAAAGAAAAACATATCTCATGATATAATGATAAAAATTAAGTCTTCCAAGTATGGAGTCATTATAACTTAGTTCTGGATCTTCCCACACATCTCCTTTAATGACTATTGTAGGATCTTCCCACACTTCCTCTTTCATGTACATCATATTTTCACTTATATACTATAATATAAAGAAAAATATATCTCATATGATGATAAAAAAGTTTTGCCAGTAATTGGAGTGGTTCAGGTTAATTTGTGAGTGAAAGTAACATTGGAGAATTAAAAACACTAACCTTCGAGGAATTCCTTATGGCTGACTGTTCTAACTTCACACCTGAAACCATTTTCAACTCTTCAGACACTGAATTACTGGTTGTAGATCCTTTGTGATGGAGGGACTCTGTCTCAGACTCACTGCCTCTTACAAGCTCTGGATACAACTCTCTTCTAGATCTGTCGTCTGATGTCCTATAATCTAAACGTACTTCACAGTCTTTGGAATATGAGGATAACCTGGGTGATGGTGAGCTAGCGTCATCTTGTTTCCTTCTCTTTGGGTGTGGACTCCCTCTGCCATCAGTAGAATCTACATACTCTCTTGACCGGGGTCTTCCCCTGGTATTTCTACTATTTGAACTTGACAATGATTTGGGTCTTCCCCTGGGTTTTTTACTATTAGAACTTGGCAATGTATTCTTGTCTCCTTGTACTTCATCTGCCATAACTAAGCCTTTAATCTGCAACAGCTCAGCTACCTTAAAAAAAAACGGTGAGATCCTTCTGTTGCAACACTCACTAAACCCAAACATACATGAAATTTCAGTAGTTGCCTCTAATTCACTCACATTTGAACATCTTGTAGGAGGACTTATGGGTGCTTTCCCAAGTGTTGGTCCAAAACATTCTCCNATATATATATATATATATATATATATATTATATATATATATATATATATATATATATATATATGTATATATATATATATATATATATATATATATATATATATATATATATATATATATATATATATATATATATATATATATATATATATATATATATATATATATATATATATATATATATATATATATATATAATATATATATATATATATATATATATATAGCGCACAACAACAGTCTCCATCTCTGCCAGAAGGTAAACACCGGCAATGATAAAGTGAGAAAGATGTGTCACACAAGCTGCCTCTTTGGGACTAAATGATGATAATGATGACAGGCCTGTTGTCCTCTCCCTCTCTCTCTCTCTCTAATAATAATAATGAGGATAATGATATAAAAAAAAAACAATCATGAAATCTTTTATAATGATAATGACGCTAATGAGAGTGATAATGATAACTGTAATGATAATAAAAGAGTAATAATAATATCGATAGTAATAGTGATAACAATAATAATAATGATAATAAATATAATAATATTAATATTAATGAGAAAAATAAAACATCAATAATGATATCCTTTATCAAGATAATAATAATAAGGATAGTGGTAATAATATATATATATATATATATATATATATATATATATATATATATATATATATATATATATATATATATAATATATATATATATATATATATATATAGGTTATCGGATGGTCTGCATCAGACACTATAGCGACTGATTCTGTGTACATTATTCATACTTTACCCCGCCCTATCCCTGGCACCTTCCATGCCCTCCCCGGGGGGGGGGGGGCTATATTTATCATATAAAGTAAGTGTGTTAACACATACACATTCGTCTCAGATGGGATTCGAACCCAAGTCTTCCGCCGAGCAGGCGAATGTGCTATCCACTGCACCACGGAGTCTTCATTTTCAATTGAAACTTTAGCATTATATAATGTAAATATTTAGCAATGGTTACTGTGAATTTTTATTATTATTACTTTCTATAGTTTAGGGTAATATGAATTGTCTTTCTTTTTCTTCTTATTCTTTTTATTATCATTCTTATTGTTATTATCATTATCATTATTATCATCATTATCACTATCATAATCAGTAACGCTGTTATTAACCATTATCATTACTATCATTGTTATTATTGTTTCTTATCAGAGCCTTGCCTTTATATGAAGAAAAAGAGCACGAAAAAGAAGTCGTGTCAGGACATCTTCCGCCGGGAATCGAACCCGGAGTCTGCGGATTCAGAGACCGTCGTGCTAACCGTTGCGCCAAAGATTTCTTTTAACATATTCCATCCAAGTGTAAAAACTCACAAACACACACACACAAAAGATTTCTTTTAACATATTCCATCCAAGTGTAAAAACTCACAAACACACACACACAAAAGATTTCTTTTAACACCATCCAACTCACAAACACACACACAAAAGATTTCTTTTAACATTTCCATCCAAGTGTAAAAACTCACAAACACACACACACAAAAAGATTTCTTTTAACATATGTTCCATCCAAGTGTAAAAACTCACAAACACACACACAAAAAAGATTCTTTTAACATGTTCCATCCAAGTGTAAAAACTCACAAACACACACACACAAAAGATTTCTTTTAACATATTTCATCCAAGTGTAAAAACTCACAAACACACACACACAAAAAGATTTCTTTAACATATTCCATCCAAGTGTAAAAACTCACAAACACACACACAAAAAGATTTCTTTTAACATATTCCATCCAAGTGTAAAAACTCACAAACACACACACACAAAAAGATTTCTTTTAACATGTTCCATCCAAGTGTAAAAACTCACAAACACACACACACAAAAAGATTTCTTTTAACATATTCCATCCAAGTGTAAAAACTCACAAACACACACACAAAAAGATTTCTTTTAACTTTCCATCCAAGTGTTCACAAACACACACACACAAAAAGATTTTCTTTTAACTTATTCCATCCAAGTGTAAAAAACTCACAAACACACACACACAAAAAATTTCTTTTAACATGTTCCATCCAGTGTAAAAACTCACAAACCACAACCACACAAAAAGATTTCTTTTACATATTCCATCCAAGTGTAAAAACTCACAAACACACACACACAAAAAGATTTCTTTAACTTATTCCATCCAAGTGTAAAACTCAAAAACACACACACACAAAAGATTTCTTTTAACATGTTCCATCCAAGTGTAAAAACTCAACAAACACACACACACAAAAGATTTTCTTTTAACATATTCATCCAAGTGTAAAAACTCACAAACACACACAAAAAAAGATTTCTTTTAACTTATTCCATCCAAGTGTAAAAACTCACAAACACACACACACAAAAAGATTTTCTTTTAACATTTCCATCCAAGTGTAAAAACTCACAAACACACACACACAAAAAGATTTCTTTTAACATATTCCATCCAAGTGTAAAAAACTCACAAACACACACACACAAAAAATTTCTTTTAAATTATTCCATTCCAAGTGTAAAAACTCACAAACACACACACACCAAAAAAGATTTCTTTTAACATGTTCCATCAGTGTAAAAACTCACAAACACACACCACACAAAAAGATTTCTTTATAACATGTTCCATCCAAGTGTAAAAAACTCACAAAAACACACACACAAAAAGATTTCTTTTAACAGATTCCATTCCAAGGTGTAAAAACTCACAAAACACCCACACACCAAAAAGATTTCTTTTAACATGTTTCGCATCCAAGTGTAAAAAACTCACAAACACGACAACACACAGAAAAAAGATTTCTTTTAACCATGTTTCCATCCAAGTGTAAAAACTCACAAAACCACACACACACAAAAAGATTTCTTTTTACTTATTCCAATCCAAGTGTAAAAAACTACAAACACACACACACAAAAAGATTTCTTTTTAACTTATTCCATCCAAGTGTAAAAACTCACAAAACACACACACACAAAAAAGATTTCTTTTAAACATGTTCCATCCAAGTGTGGAAAAAACTCACAAACACACACACACAAGAAGTTTCCCATCCACAGTGTTTAAAAACTTTTAACATGTTCCATCCTGTGTAAAAACTCACAAACACAACACACACACACAAAACAGATTTCTTTTAACTGATTCCATCAGTCGTTAAAAACTCACAACCAACACCCACACACAAATTTCTTTTCTCCCATCCAAGTGTAAAAACTCACATCCCCCCAAGTGTTCAAACCCTCACAAAACACACACACAAAAGATTCTCCTCTCCTCTTATAACATTTTTCCATCCAAGTGTAAAAACTCACAAACCTACACACACACAAAAAGATTTCTTTTAACATATTCCATCAAGTTAAAACTCACAAAACACACACAAACACACAAGATTTCTTTTTAAAAGTGTAAAAACTCATGTTCCATCCAAGTGTAAAAAACTCAAACACACACACACAAAGATTTCTTTTAACATGTTCCATTTCCAAGTGTAAAAACTCACACACACACACACACATCACTCAGAGAAAAGAGTTTCTTTAACATGTTCCCATCCAAGTGTAAAAACTCTCACAAACACCCACACGCAAAAGATTTCTTTTTTAGACATGTTCCACTCCCAGTGTAAAAAAAACTTCACAAACACACACACACAAAAATATTTCAAAAATGATTTATAAAACTTTCATAACATCTAACATGATTTCCATCCAAGTGTAAATACCTCACAAACACAGTCAAACATTACACAAAATAATTTTCTTTTAAATGTTCCATCCAAAGTGAAAACTAAGGCAACACACACACACAAAATTCGCATTTCTTTATTATACCATGTTCCCATCCAAGTGTAAAAACTCACAAACACACTAATCAACGCGAAAAAAGATTTCTTTTAACTTATTCCATCCAAGCTCGTTTACACCTTTTCTCCAACAAACCACACCACACACACAAAAGATTTCTTTTTAAACTATGTTCCATCTCAAGTGTAAAGAACTTCACAAACACACACATCACAAGAAAAGATTTCTTTTAAACTTATTTCCATCCAGAGTGTAAAAAACTCCCAGCAATACACACACACACAAAAGATTTTCTTTCCAATCTTATTCATCAAGTGTAAAAAAAATCACATAACACACACACACAAAAAACAAAAGATTTCTTTTTTAAACTGTTTCCATCTCAAGTGTAAAAACTCACAATGAACACACATCACAACACAAATTAGCATCACATGTTCACAAAAAGATTTCTTTTAACATATTCCATCAGTGTAAAAACTTCACAAACACACACACAAAAAAAGATTCTTTTAACATATTCCATCAAGTGTAAAAACTCACAAACACACACAACACACAAAAAGATTTCTTTTAACAGTGTATCACAGATCCAAGTTGTAAAAACTCCACAAACACACACACAACAAAATTTCTTTTAACCTTATTCCATCCAAGAGTAAAAAACTTCACAACACTCACACACACACACAAAAGATTTCTTTACATATTCCATCCAAGTGTAAAAACTCACAAACACACACACACACAAAAGATTTTTTAACATATTCATCCAGTGTAAAACTCACAAAACACACACACACAAAAAAGATTTCTTTTAACATATTCCATCCAAGTGTAAAAACTCACAAACACACACACAAAAAGATTTCTTTTAACATATTCCATCCAAGTGTAAAACTCACAACACACACTTTTACACAAAAGATTTCTTTTAACATATTCCATCAAGTGTAAAAACTCACAACACACACACACAAAAAGATTTCTTTTAACATATTCCATCCAAGTGTAAAAAACTCACAAACACACACACAAAAGATTTCTTTTAACACATCCAAGTGTAAAAACTCACAAACACACACACACAAAAGATTTCTTTTAACATATTCCATCCAAGTGTAAAAACTCACAAACACACACACACAAAAGATTTCTTTTAACATATTCCATCCAAGTGTAAAAACTCACAAACACACACACACAAAAAGATTTCTTTTAGATTTTCTTTAACATATTCCATCCAAGTGTAAAAACTCACAAACACACACACACAAAAAGATTTCTTTTAACATATTCCATCCAAGTGTAAAAACTCACAAACACACACACAAAAAGATTTCTTTTAACATATTCCATCCAAGTGTAAAAACTCACAAACACACACACACACACACAAAATGATATGATAATATGTCAAATGTTGTTATGTTTGTTTCATCTTTCTTTTCCTTTTTTCTAAGGTTTGGAGTAATGTAAATTATGTTTCTTTTCTCGTTTTGTTTTTGCATTATTGTTAGAATCATCATTATTATTGTCATTGCTGTTTTATCAACTTTGTTATTTATATAATTATCAATATCATCATTGTTGTTGTTTTTATTCTTACTATCATGATCAATATTATCATTATTATTAATATTGTTGGTAGGAATATTATCATTGTTATCTCTATCATCATTATCATCATCACCATCACCGTCATCATAATTATCATTTTCATCATCGTCTTCATCATTATTATTCCCTTATTATTTATTATCATTATTTCTATTTTCCATAACAATCTTTTTTTATTATGAATATTGTCTTCCTTATTACCATTTTCATTATCATCACCATTGCTATTGTTCTCATCATCATCATTAGTCCTATCATTTTAATTATCACTTTTATTATCATCAGTGTGTGGTGTGTGTGTGTGTGTGAGAGAGAGAGAGAGAGAGAGAGAGAGAGAGAGAGAGAGAGAGAGAGAGAGAGAGAGAGAGAGAGAGAGAGAGAATATTACACGAGACATAAAAACGAGAGAAATAGAGAGAATAACGGGAGGGAGTGATAAAGAGAGGGGAAGGGGTGACCGAGAGAAGAAAAGAAAGCAAGAGAGAAAAGTGTCTGTGCGTAGTAATGAAAGAGAACATAAAATTCTCAAGTGATTCCTCAGGAGATCGAACCGAGAACCCCGAGTGTGTGACCCGGGCATGGCAAGCGAATATTTCAACATCTTTCTGACAATAACGGATATCAACTGTTATTCCAAACTAGTTATGCCTAAGCTCAAGTTAAGAGAGAAAATCATCAAAATTGTCAGCGAAATGAAACATCTGTTGCAAAAGAAGGTTAACCAAATAGAGGAATAAACAAATAAGTACTGGGGGCTCTCCTGCAGCAAATTGTTCTTCTTCAACATCTGTATCCTTCGAGAACAATCTTTTTTCCCTGTTATTGTCGTTGTCGTTTTTGTTGCATTTTTTGCATAAAGATATTAGGCATTTGGCTTTCTTATAAATGCAACAAATATTCTCTATTGAAATGTAACTAAGCTGATCATTTTATTTCAGTGCATGGAATATATATATTCATTTATTTATATATATGTTTATATATGTATATATATATATATATATACATATATATATATATATATATATATATATATATATATATATATATATATATATATAGCATATATATACATATATATATATATATATATTAATATATATATATATATATATATATATATATATATATATATATATATATATATATATACATATAT
>NW_020871054.1:285990-303490 GCF_003789085.1 Penaeus vannamei
AAAATGAACCTGAGTCTTTTGTTATAGTAGTAATCTATCCTGCAACCCAGGCTGACATCACAGATCGGGAACTCCATCGTCAAGCAAGGACAATCCTTGTTGAAATGGGACTTTTTCCAAGTGAGTTATCCTTGAGAACTTGTGTACTGTGTCTGGTATATTATGATTTACTGGAATATTTTCAGTAAATTCTGTTTCAAAACAAATATTTTAAAAAGTAGTTGAATTTTTCTTCTTATCCATTTCTAGGTACAAGATGATTACCTGGACTGCTTTGGTGATCCATCAGTCACAGGCAAAGTTGGAACAGACATAGCAGAGGGCAAGTGCACCTGGCTATCTGTTGTAGCACTACAGAGAGCAACACCAGCACAGAGGGCTCTCATGGAGCAACATTACGGCAATCCAGAAGAGGAGAGTGTGAATAAAGTTAGGGCACTTTACAAGGTTAGTGTATGAGATTTTGGTCACACACACACACACACACACACACACACACACACACACACACACACACACACACACACACACACACACACACACACACACACATACACATATGCACAGCACACACATACACACATACACACATACACACACACATACACATATGCACACACATACAGCACAATACACACACATACACATATGCAGCACACATACAACACATGATACACATATGACACACACATAACAGCACAGATGGAGACGTCGTTTGAGAGAGTTTTATACAGTCGGCTGTGCAGGCATATTAACTTTAATTAGACTTATTGGCATTCTTTTTTGCTTTGCATCATCTTTTTTTTTTACCTTTTCCTCTTTTTTTTTCTTTTCATATCTTTTTTTCTTTCAATTATGGAGGGTCCATGGTATGAATGCCACAATAGGATAATTATTCGACAACAAAATAATGGCATTGGCACATCTAATACATGCATAATCTTACAAAAACACCAGGAAGAAATGTAAAAACGACACATAAGAAAACCGAAAATACCAGGAAAGCAACCAACATGACACAAGATGAACAAAAACATAACACCACATAACACCAGAATACACACCACATAAACTACACCACAAAAAACACACACAAACACCACACCAAGGAAAGACCGGAAACACACCATACACACAACCACCAACGAACCACAGCCGCACACACCAACACCACGCACAAACACCAACCACGCACACAAAACCAGAACAGAACACCACACGCACACACACGCAACACAACAACGCACGAATCCACACACACAAACATGCAAACGCCCACAAGAGGACCAAATGCCCACGCACCAGCGCGCAACCGCCAACACGCATACGACACCAACACACACAACAAACACACCAACACACACACACAAACCAAAAGCATCAACCACACACGGCAGACAACCCCAAAGCAGACAAAACAAGACAAAAACCCAATTACAACCAAAACATATACACACAATAAAACATACATGAACAAATACAACATGAACACCACACACATGACAACCCAAAATGAACACAACATGAAAACATACACCATGAAAACAAAAAGCACTGAACAACAACATGAAGCAATAAAATAAACTGAAAAAATACAACCTGGACACCTATAACACCGCAAACCACACCACCCATGAAACAAAGCTACCTGAAAACATAATACACAGCCCACACAGACAATGAACACACACACACCAACATGAAACACACAACAATGAAACACATAACACATGAAACCACACCCTGAGACACCACCACACACACACACACACACACCAAACACAAACACCAATCACAAACACAACACACAGCACACACAAGAGACACACTACACCAAGACACCACACACACACACACCAGCACATGCACACACCAACAGCAACCCATGCACACACACACCACGCCACCATACCACGCAAACACACCATGCATACGCCACACACACATGGACAGCCAAACACCATGGCAACGAATAAACGCGCCACCAACACAAGGCACACGAACGCACACACAAGCGCAACGCAACACACAGCGCACACGCAAAACCATACCCCACACACACAACACACCACCCAAAATACAACCACTAACATGAAACACCACCCATAACCATGAAACACACACATAGATGAACCACAAACATGAACACAATGCACAACAGGACACCATACACACCCACAACCACCAAATGACACGACAACAAAACATGACAAAGCACAATGAAATAACACACACTGAACACAACACACACATGAACACACATACACACATGAAACCACACAGCATGAACTACACCAGCAACATGAAACCACAATAATGAAATCACCATGAAAACTATCAAACGGCACAGCCTAGTAAGCGTTCACACACATAAAACAAATTATTTTGTGATATTGTAGTAAATATATCTACCATGAACACAAATTCAACAATGACATCAAACACACACATGAACACACCAAACACTGAAACACATACACAACATGAAAAAAACACATAGAATAATGGTAAAAGGAATGATACAACACATGAAAACACATACACACACATGACACACAACACACACATGAGCACACAAAAATACATACATGAGCACACACACAGACACACACACACACACACAACACACACACACACACATACATGACACAACATACACACGCGCGCGCGCGTTACACTACAGGCATACATGTATGCACACCCTCAGGCACTCTAACACTCAGACTACAGGCACAGACATACACACACACGTAAAAGCTCACGCACATGCAGAACACCACAGAGGGTTACTGTTCAAAGACATTTAAAAAAGACACTCTAACACTCAGACATACAGGCACAGACATACAACACACGCATAAAAGCTTACACACATGCAGACACCAGAGGCACACACACCACACACATGCAGACACCTACAAGTACCACAGCAGATACTCTCAGGCACACACACACGCACGCACACACGCCCTAAACACCGGACTGGCACGCAAGTTCTTTTCTTTTTTATACCTAGTAAAATACCGCCTGTTGCCGCACAATGGAAGTCGTCCGCTCTTTAACATAACGTGAATATTTCGACGAAGGATGACACAAGAAGACACACACACAATTAAACTGGTAGAATACACACTTTACAGGCACACACAGAATTTTTACAGGCAGACACAATTACCACAGGCAGAGACACACAGGTGGATGGGTGCTTCATGGCGGGTGGTGTGAAGCGATGGTGTGGTAGCCTAGATAGTGTTAAGTGCTTGCATGCCTTCACGCTTTGCAGCTGCCACCGACTGGCTAGCCTTGTGCGAAAAAGGGAGCAGCGCCGCATTCTCCCCTGCCAGTTCATAGCCTCATCATCGAGACTTCTGCAGTGCCTCCGTGGCCACCCATGGCAATGGACCTTGCGGTCCCAGGCTGAAAACTGTAGGGGATCTCGGAGCAGCAGGAGGCGAGTACAGGGTCATAGCCCTGGCGTGTGGATACGCTCTGGCCCTGTACTAACTCCTGCCCCTAAGCCCCCTGGGGTCAATGGGAGGCTCGGGGAAGGTGGGCCTTGCCAGTCCCAGAGAATAACTGCAGTGTTGCGCTTAAATGGAAATGCTGGGGGAGGGAAATGTCCCTCCTACCCAGCGAGAGAGGCGGGCTGCGGACCCGTTGGGAGGCGGCTGCTGGGCGCAGGTTGGGAAGGGAGCTCCTCGTCCCGCCTGCGTTCTGGTAGCCGCCAGCCACCTGATATGATGCTTGAGGGGCAAAGCTAGGGAACCCCACAGGTGGATGATGGGTCTGCAGCCTGACGGCTTTTAGGTGGGGCAGCGTCAGCGGTGTGGCAGAGGTGGACTGTCCGAGGGTTAACCTCAGGCGAGTAGTCAGGGTGGGCACTTGGAACGTCCGCTCTTTGCATCAGGATGATCGGTTGCCCCTACTATCGAGGGAACTGGGGAGGCTGAGAGTAGGGGTGGCTGCTCTCTTGGAGGTGAGAAGACTGGCAGCGGCACGATCAGTGTAGGTGGCTACACCTATTACTGGTCGGGCTGCAGCGATGGTCACATTTTAGGGAGTAGCCATATATGTCTCCAGTAGGCTCCAGCCTTTGGTGGTAGAGGTCACTCCAGTCGATTGAGCGTCTAATGGTAATGAGACTGAAGCTGTCTTTTGGCTTCATGTCTCTTATTTGCTGTGTACGCTCCTACCGATGTGTGGTAAACTTGACGCGAAAGAGATGTTCTATGCAAACTTGCATCTGTGGCAAGACAGTTATCCCCGGCGAGATATTCGTATGTTCTAGGTGACTTCAATGCGGTATCTGGCTGTGATCGAGCTGGTATGAGATGTCAGTGGTCCTCATGGTTCGGGAGTTGATACCGGCAGCGAGAAATTCCCTCCTTTTCCGGGATTTTGCAAGATCTAGAAATTGAGGATTTCTGGTACTGGTACAGCGCCAGACCAGTTGACATGGTAAGCGATGCGGGTAATGCAGCAAGGAGATCGATTATTCTCGTTAGCACTCGTTGGAAGATCCTCCAGAACTGCAGGGTGTATAGGAGTGCCGAGTTCTGTGGTACTGACCATAGATTGGTTGTGGCTACCCTCTGGGTTCTTCAAAACTCCCCAGCAGCCCAAAATGACCACCCTATGGTGTTCTATCTGGACAGGCTGAAGAGAGGGAGTTTGCTTTAAAGATTTGCTGAGACATTTGGATCGGTCACAGCTTTGACAATGTGACGGTATCCTGTACTCTGTGAGACACTTCAAGCGTGAAACCTTGATGCAGCCCAAGAATCGATTGGAGAAGCTGAGAGCAAGACAGAATTTAATCTCTCAGGAGACACTGGATGCTTGCCGTGCGGCTCGTCTGGCAGGGAATGGGATTTGCACCGTTCTCAGGTGCGCAGGGGACAAGGAACAGGTTATTAGAAGTCTTGCTGAGGATGTCGAAGGCCATTTCTTAGTATGACCTTCGTCCTACATACCAACCAAAGAAAACGAATTTCAAGCCTTTCACAAGTGACTGAAATTCGCTTAGGTGGCCAGATTTCTCAGATCCTGTTGCGGTGCGGGATGGTTGGGCTGAGTACTTTGAGCAGTTGTATCAGGTTGACCTCCAACAGTTAACTTGGATGTTGGTAGTGCCGTGATTCCTCTGCGGACCCACCCCCTAATGAAGTTATGGAGGCAATCTCCAAGCTATAGAGTGGTAACAGCGGGTATTTGTGGCATCCAGCTGACTGTTAAAGGAGGTGGTGAACCTATGGCATGGGGATTGCATGCTGTCCTGGCTGCCATCTGGCAATCCGGTACTGCTCTCTGACCTGTTGAGGAGTGTGGTCATCCCTCTGGAAGGGGAAGGGGGACGATGGGATTGCACAATAACGCGGCATCACACTGCTCAGTGTACCAGGCAAGGTTCTTGCCCACATCCTTTGAGACGTATTAGAGACCATCTACTAGAGACATCAGAGGCCAGAGCAATCTGGATTCACTCCTGTAAGTCCACAATAGACTATCTTGTTTCGAGTGATTGTAGAGCGCCGTCGTTAGTTTCGGACGTGGGCTGCTTGCAGCCTACATCGACCTCAAGAAGGCGTTCGACACAGTGCATTGGGAATCACTCTGGGAGATTCCTGAGACTGAGAGGAATTCAACAAGGATTATTGAATTAAATAGCCAAACCTGTATACTGGTAGAAAGTTTGTATAAAGTGTGGTGGGCTGTCGAGCTTTTTTCCTGTCAGTTCAGGAATGAGGCAAGGGTGTTTTGCACAACACTTTTCAACACTTGCATGGACTGGATACTAGGCAGAGCTACTGTTCAAAGTCATTGTGGAGCAACACCGGCAGTGTTAAGGTTACAGACCTTGACTTTGCCGATGATGTTTGCTATTCTATCTTTGTCTTTGGAAACGAGTAGTGGCTCTCGATGTTTTAGTAATGAAGCGAAGCCCTTGGGTCTAGAGGTTTCCTGACCAAGACCAAGATCCAGGACTTTGGGGACTTACTAGGAGAACTGTTTGGTCGGTACGTACTTGCGGCGAGGACATTGGTCACAGAGAGCTTTACATACCTCTGGCTGTCAGACCAGGAAGTCAGCAGACGGATTGCCTGGCAGCAGGGGGTCATGAACTCTCTTGACAAGAGTATTTGGAGGTGCCGGTACCTGTTCAGAAGGACCAAGCTAGGGTTTTCAAGGCCCTGATACAGTTTTGTTCTACGGTAGTGAAACCTGGACATTATCCAGTAGCCTGGAGTCTCGTCTTGATGCCTTTTGTAATAGGTCTTGTGCGGATCATGGAGTACTATTGGCGGGACGCATGTGGCTAACCAACTGCTGCACCGTGAGAACTGGCACAGGACCTGTTTTACCTGCACAATCCGTGATCGCCAACTCAGGCTATATGGCCATGGCTCGCTTTCCACAGGCTGATCCTGCTCATCAGGTTGTCTCTGTAAGGGACAACCCTGGGTGGAGGAGGCCTGTGGGACGACCTAGGAGGTCATGGCTTTGGGCAGATCGATCAAACTGTGGGAAGAGCTTGATATGGGCCGAGTCCCTGCCTGGCGGCTTGCTATGAGGGATCCCAAAGGTGGACGCGGCTATGTGCCCCCGTGGCGTTAGCTCCTGATGATGATGAGAGACACAAGCCAGGCAACACACTCCGTAACATACACAGTCACACCAGAGAGGCACACACGACACTGGTTTACACACAGGCTTACACACTGGGACGAACATCACAAGCAACACAGGTTACACAACATATGTTTATACACAGATCACACATGTATACAAAACAAACACAGACACATACCGTAGAGGCACATGCGCACGCCTATAGGCCATGGTACCATACAGGACATGCCGCCCATAAGGCACATGCGCACATACGGAACATGCACCCATGGCAAGCACCCATACAGGCACTGGCACCATTACAGGCACATGGCACCCATAAGCACATGCGCACCCTACAGGCACATGCCCCGCACAATACAGTGACATGGACTTTATCTGTACCTACCATGATGATAATTATTGATTGTAATGTAGATTCATACCGCCATGCCGCACCATAAGGAAATGGCCATAAGAATGCGCCATACAGGCATGCGCACATAAGCCTGCGGACATACAGGCACATGTGCGCCAACCAGGACTGCGGCAAAGGCAGCATGCGGCGCCACCAGGCCACATGCGCGCCACACAGGACATGCCGCGCCCACACGGAATGCGGCACATACAGGCACTGCCCGGCAACCATAGGAGGGCCAACAGGCAATGCGACCCCGAAGGCAATGCCGCGACATAAGGATATGCGACCATAAGGAAATGCGCCAACAGGCACATGGCACCACACAGGCAATGCGACCCATAAGGCATATGCGACCCATACAAGCAATACCAGGTTTACACAACATATGTTTTACACAGGATAAAACATGTATAAAACACAAACCAGAACATAACTAGAGGCACATGCGCCCAACCCCATATAGGCAATGCGCACATAAGCATGCACCATAAGCAATGGAACCTACGGAAGACAGCGACCATACGGCACATGCCGCACCATAAGGACATGCAGCCCATACAGGCAATGCCACCATAAGGCAACATGCAACCCATAAGGACATGCGCCCCATAAGGCACAATGCGACCATAGAAAAAAAAACAGGAAATGCGACCATACAGGCACATGGCACCTAAGGGAACCATGACCATAAGGCACAGCGCACCATAAGGCCATGCGCACCCATCGGGAATCGCGACCCATAAGGCAATGTGGCCCAAGCACTGCGCGCCAAAGGCACATGCGCGGCTAAAAGGCAATGGATAAGGGCACTGCGCACCCATACGGCCTGCGCACACGGAAATGCCGGCACAAACCGGCACATGCGCAACCCACAGGCATGGCGAATAACAGGTATGGCCATACAGGAATCCAAACAAGGCATGGCACCCACAAGGCACATGCCGCACCATAGCACATCGGACATAAGGACCATGCGCAAATCGGCATGGAGCATAAGATGGAATATGGTAATGCGACCCATCAGGATGGGCCATACAGGCCATGCGCACCATACAGGCAATGCGCAACAGGCAATGGACCCATAAGACATGCGCAATCTATATCAGGTGCACACGATAAAGGCAATGGCATTATACAGGCCCATGCACAACCATACAGGCACATGCACGCACATACAGGCATGCCAATCAGGCACATTCCGACATACAGGCACTTGCACATACAGCACTGCCGCCCATAACAGCATTCGAACAATGCAGGCCATGGCCATACAGTACTATCACATAAGGCCACATGCGCCACATACAGGCAATGCGACAATACGGCACTGCGCACATAAGGCCTGCGACATAAGGCACGCGCATCCATACGGACAGCACACATACGGCACAATGGCGTAAAGGCCACATGCGCTCATGAGGCCTGCGCACAAAATAAGGCAAATGCGCATCCATAAGGACTGGCACCCCATCCAGGCACATGCGCATCCCATACAGGAACAGCCACGCAACAGGCAATGGCATCCAAAAGGCAATGCGACACAGCAATGCGACCCATGGGGCATGGCCACCATAAGGCAAAGTCCGCCATGCGGAAATGCGCACCCAAAGGCACATGCGCACCACACAGGCACATGCGCAGACTTATACAGGCAAATGCGCGACATACGGCACATTGCGCACACATACAGGCAACATGCGCGCCATACAGTGGCACATGCGCACCAAAGACACATGCACACCCATTGACAGGCTCATGCGCGCACATCCAGGCACATGCGCACCATAAGGCACATCGCACCCATAACAGGACAATGCGCAACATAAGATGAGCCCCTAAGCAATTTGCGACCGTAAGGACATCCCGCATGTAGGACATGCGCACCTAGGCAATGCGCCTCCCATTACAGGCACCATGGGCCCAACAGGCACATGCGCCCAACAGGAATGCCGACATTGCAGGCCATGCGACATAGCAATGCGTCACAGGACATGCGACCACACAGGCACATGCGACAACAGGACTGCGAACGAGCCCCACAGGCACATGCGCCCCACAGGGCAATGCGCACACTATAGCATGCGGACCACAAGGCAATGGCACAACAGGCAATGCGAACCCATACAGGACATGCGCACACACAGGCACATGCGCACAACAGGACAGCGCCACAGGCAATGCGCACCACAGCACTATGCGCACCTCCACAGGCAATGCGCCACAAGGACATGCGACACCAACAGGCACATGCGCACCACACATGCACATGAGCCCACAGGGCACATGCGCACCATACAGGCACACGCGCACCCCATGACAGGCCATGCGACATACAGGCTGCACCCATACACCCATGCGCCCCCTAAGACATGCGCACACATAAGGCACATGGCACCTTACAGGCACATGCGCACTACAGGTCACATGGCCACCATACAGGAACATGACGCCATAAGGAAGTGACACACAGGCAATGGTACCATAAGGCAATGCGACATAACATAGCGAACATAAGGACATGCGCACCATAAGCACATGGCGCCATAAGGAATGCGCACCATACAGGACATGCGCAAACCATAACAGGCACTGGCGCAATACCAGGCACATGTGCGCCCACAGGCACATGGCAACATGCCAGGCAATGCGCGCACAAAGGGCCAGGGAAAACGCATGCGCACATAAGGACATGCGACATAAGGATGCGCCATCAGTTACATGCAACCTGAGGACAGGCACCCATACAGCACATGGCGCCATACAGGCAATGCGCGCACATACAGGCACATGCCGGACCCATACAGGACATAGCCCGACATTACAGGCCATGCGCGAATACGGCATGCGCAAGCCATAAAGGCCATGCGCATTACAGGCACCTCGCATACAGCACATGCGACCCCCATAAGGCCATGCGCAACAAATAAGGAATGCGCACATACGGGACATGGCCGAATCATAAGGCACATGCGGATCAATACAGGCCACTCGGCGCACATAACCGGCCATCGCAGATAAGGCACATGCGATCATACAGGACATGCGAACATAAGGACTGCGAGCTACAGCACATGCGCGCACATACAGGGCACATCGCGCACATACAGGAATGCGGCACATAAGGACATGCGCGGATAAACAGGCATGGCCACCATAGGAATGGAACATACAGGCATGCGCACGAAAGGAAAATGGGGCACATAAGAATGGAACCATCGGAATGCGACCACAAATTGGCCAATGTGCCAACAGGCAATGCGCACCAAAGGCAATGCGCGCCAACCAGGAATGCGACCATGAGGGCATGCGGGCACAAAAGGCACATGCGGGACAACAGGACATGGCGCACAAAACAGGCAGCATGCCGCACCATACAGCACATGCGACCATAAGGCACATGCGACGTACAGGCAATGGCGAAATAGACACATGCGCACACATACAGGCACATGCGCACACATACAGGCACACATACACATACAGGCGCACACACAGATAGACACACAGACACGCACATACATGAAGATTCGTTACTTATTACCAAGAACAAATAAACTAGAAATCACTTATTTGAAACATGTTGACGGCTCGTCAGAATAGCGCAAGTTTTAGATGTACTGAAATTCGGGAGGCTTTCGTGATGCAGAGAAACTTTTTTTTCTAACGAGGGAAAGGGAATTGCTGTGGAATATAAAACATCCACACTACATTTAGGTACTTTTTCTGAAAGTGAGGCAACTCGCAAATAGATAATGATAATGCAAACAAAATGATAATGTAAACAAAATGATGGCCAATACAAATTATAAGCGAGACCTCTCAATGAATGCTTTATGGTCAGTCAGATACACAGACACCATCACCACCATTAGTATGGTGATATAGATTGGATGATAGAGAGTAGATCTAACAATAGCATGCTGCCAAAAATGGAAGAATATGAATAAACATTTTGATAAATAGAATATGCAACAAAGATTAGTAGATTTCTAGTATGCCTTGAATTGTTCTATATCACGTAAGTAAGGTTAACCCACTCAGCCTGTATGGCAAGAAAAGACGCAGATATGCCAACCATTACGATTTGCCCGTTTGATACAATTAAAAAAAAGCATTGTTAAGTCCTTACGGCCGAAGGAGCCGAAATTACGATTTTACAGAAAAAAATAAAAGTCCGTTAAAAAAAATCCCGATTTCCTCGCCACCCGATTGTTTTCACTGCTCTAGGAAGGCTCGCCGGTATCGCGCTGCCGACCCTATTACCGGTAGCTATGCCCAAGGTGGCGCAATGTCAATTATTAAGAATCCAGCCCCAGACCCACACGGTGTCTAGACTCAATCCCTTCCCTTTGCAATGTTTTTTTTCCGCATAAGCCTTTTTTGCTTTCTTTCCAGTTCTCAGGATCTATATTTATTATTTGATACTTTTCTTCTCTATAACTTTCCTTAAGTCTTCAGGGTTACTATTTGTGCTTTGGTTAACATCCTCCCAATCATTTTCCTTTTCACCCAAACAAACACTTTCTCTTTCAGGAACTGGGTCTACCTGCTACATATCGTGCATATGAAGACTCCACTTCTTCCATGATTCGAGTCCACATTCAACAGATTTCACGTGGCCTCAATCACAATGTATTTTTTAAGTTCTTAGATAAAATCCATAAGCGCTCAAGCTAGAGATGTCGAATACACTTCTTAAGTCTCATGTAGTATATATTCTCATATAACCATTGTTTTGTTGAGACAACAAACATTCATTTGATCTTGATATCAAATTGTTTTATGAGTATTGATCAAAGAAAGACTGTGTGTAGGGGTTTTAGTGCAGTATTTGAAGAACTGGATAGGTGTTGTACTATGCAAAGTTTATTATTCAAGGAACCGTTTTGTTTATCTGTTGCTGCGGTGATGGCATCATTGTAATATGAATTAATGTTTGCTGCATCTGTTCATGTGTTATATAAATAATATTTGAATTAAGTAAGGTGAAAGTAGGAAAATCATTTATTTTTTTTTTTTTGTATTATCATCAAAGCTTTGTTATTCTTGAGAGATAAAAATGCCACCATGCTTATTGCAAATTAATTCTGCAAAAGGGCCAATAAAATGTATATCATTAAATTTGTTCGTTTACAGTTTTCCTGAGGTAACTAGTATTAGTGGACAATAATGATTATGGTAATGATAACATAAAATGATAATCATGGTAATTTTGATGTTAATTGGAATAATGGTAAAAATAACAACTATTGTAATTATTTTTATAATAAAGATTATATTAATGATGATGATAAAGATGATAATGATAATATTTTTATAATGATGATTATCATTTTTATTATAATAATTATTATCCTTTTCATCCTTATTCTTATTCTTATTATTCATACTTCTTAATAATAATGATAATACTAATGATAATAAAAATGATAATAATGATGATAATAATAATAATGATAATAATGTTACCATTATTACTGTTATTATTTGTATTATCATTATTTTTATGATTATTATTATTATAATCATTATATTTATTATCATTATCATTGTTATTATTGAATTATCATTACCATCATAGAAATAGCGATAATAAGTTATGATAAAAATAACAATACTAATTATTATTATTGCAATAATGATACTACAAATGATGATAATATTGATAATAATAATCACGACAACAACGACAACCCAAAATAAACATCCAACAACCAAATAATGATGATAACGATGATATTGACTGATGATGATGATGATCATAATTGCAATAACAACATGACGGCTAAAAAAAGCGGCAGAATCTAACGAAATTGTGCTTTTGAGAAAAGCCATTTTTTATTAGAATGACAATGATTTTACCAATAATTAAGGAAATTATAATCATAATTACGGTAATAATGACATTAATGATACTAAGGATAAGATGATAATGATAATTTAAATAATAATTGGAATAATAGCAACCAGCTTTCTAATTACTTAATTGAAAATGATGATAACGGTAATATATCATCTTTGCTATTGTTACTATTATCATCAATATTATAATAATGATGATTGGCATTATTATTATCGTGACAGAAATACCAATGAAATTATCATTGATATTATAAAATAGAGAATGATGATAACAATGAGAATAATGAAGATTATTATTGCAATAATGATAATAAATAATGATGGTAATGATAATGATTATGAAAAGGCCAGAAGTAACCAACCCCGAAAAGGCAAAGAAGCTTTAAAATCTAAACAAATATAAGCTTTTGAGAGAACACTCAATAGTAAAGATAATAATGATGATTTACCAATTGTGATGATTATTACAGTAATGATTATTGGAATTGTAGTAACAATAATGATAATAATAATAATGATAACAATAATGATAATGGTAATAATAATAATGAAGATTATTATTAAAATAAAGATAATGATTATAATCATTACTAATGATATTAATAATGTTAATAATAGTAATAAGAGTTTCCATTCCTTATGAAAGTGTTAAAAGTAACGAACCCCGAACTGGATTGATAATGATGATAATTTTGGTAATAATGAGTCTAATAAGTACAAGAATGATGAAATAATCATGAAACTTCATTTAATGATAATCAGTATGATAGTTATTTTTATGATGAAAATAAAAATGATAGTATAATATTGATGATAATTATAATAATAACAATAGTGATATAATATGAATGATGATGATGATGATATCATTATCATATTATTATTACTATCATAATCATTGTCATTATTATTGTGAATTTTGTTATGATGATGATGATGATGATATCATCATATATCATCATCATCACCACCATCATCACCATCATTACTTTTGCTATTATCATCATTATTATGAAAACTATGATAATGATTCCAGTATCAAAATTATATTAATGTTAAAAAAGAAAAGAAAAAAAGTAATGATTGAAAATGATGATGAAAATGATTATACAAATGTCTTCATTTCTAATTAGAAACGTCTAAAGAGATCTTGAGAAAACACAAAAAACTTTTTTTGTTTAACCCTTTCCCTGATTCGTGCATCATTCAGTGACTGCACTGAGGGCTTCCGAGCAGATGTGCGCACGTAACAAAATTCCTCAATAAAATCTAGCTTATACCTCTGCATGGACAAAGTCCTTGTTGTAGGGAACAAATTATGTTTTTTTTTTTGTAAATATCCATCGATATATTTCAAAATATATTAGAAAAACACGTACGAAATAAGCAGTACGACTACTGCTTCATTTCGTAAGATTTGGCAACTCAAGGTGAACCATATTTGTAGTCAATCAAAACTGACCTCAGTGGATGGTGTCACCTTACCGCGAACTTATCTGTCTTACTATTCATCAAGCGTTTAGGAAAATGAGCACGGAAGTTGAGTATATATATATATATATATATATTATATATATATATATATATATATATATATATATATATATATATATTTATATATTTACACACACACACACACACAATATATTATATATATATATATATATATAATATATATATATATAATATAATATTATATAATATATATATATATTTACATATATATATATATTATATGTAAATTATATATATATAATATATATATTATATATATATATATATATATATATATATATATATATATATATATATATAATTATATATATATATATATATATATATATATACATATATACATATATTTATATTTTATATACTCATATATTTATATATATTACTATATATTTATATATATATATATATTTATATATATATATACATATATTTTAATATATATATATATATATATATATATATATATATACATATATTTATATAATANATATATATTAATATATATATATTATATATATATATATATATATATATATATATATATATATACATAACATATATATATATATATATATATATATATATATACTATATATATTATGTATATATATATATATAAATAATATATATACACAAATAACACAACACACATACACACACACATACACACACACACACAACACACATATATATATATAGTATATATATATATATATGTGTGTGGTGTGTGTGTGTGTGTGTTGTGTGTGTTGTGTGGTGTGTGTGTGTGTGTTGTGTGTGTGTGTGTGTGTGTGTGTGTGTGTGTGTATGTGTGAGATGTGTGGATATATCTTATATATATATATATATATATATATATATATATATATATATATATATATATATAATATATATATATATATGCATGTATACACATATACACCTTCACCCTCCTCCTCCCCCTCAACCCTTTTCTCTTCTCTCCCCCCTCTTCCCCTCCCCCCCCTCCTCCCCCTCACACAGACAATGCTTACGGATCAAGAGAGAAACATTGAACATATTCCCCTTTAAGCCCACCGCCAGGCAAGAAAGGAGGGGAGAGCTGGTCCCTTTCAGCTCTCCTCTCCCTCTCCCTCTCCCCTCTTTCCTCCTACTTCGTTTTTTTGTCCTTCTTTCTTCTTTTTTTTCCTCTTCTTACCGTTTTTTTTTTTTGTTTTTTGCTTTTTGGCTCCTCTCTTCTTTCCTTTTAATTCCTTCTTTTCTCTTCTTGTCTTCTCCTCTCATCTTTGTCTCTTTTTCTTCTTCTCTTCTCTTTCTCTCTTCTTTCTTCTGTCCATCTTTCCTTTTTCTTCTCTTCCCTTCTCTCTGTTCCTCTCCCTCCTTTCTTCTTTCCTCTCCTTCCCTCTTCCCCTTTTCTTCTCCTCTCCTCTCTTTTCCTCTAGCTCATTTTCTTCCTTCCCTCTCCTTCCTTTCCTCTCCTCTTCCCTCTTTCCTCCCCTCTCGCAGCAGTCTTCCCCCTTACTTTCTCTCTTCTCTATTCCCCTCACCTCCCCCTCATCTCTATTCCTTCCTTCCCCTCATCTCTCTCCCTCTTCCTTTTCCCTCTCTCTCCCTCTTCTTCTCCCTCATCTCTCTTCCTCTTTCTTTCCCCTTACCTCTCTTCCTCTTTTTTCACCCTCATCTTTCTCCCTTTTTCTTAACCCTTCTTTCCTTTCCCATCTAACTTCATTTACCCTCTTCTGCCTCTTCTCCACTTCTTTCTCTCTTCTTTTCCTCATCTCGTTCACCTTTCTGTTCTCCTTCTCACTTATACATTCCCTCTCGTCTCTTCTTCTCCCCCTTCCTCTTATTTACCCCCTCGTGCTCCCCTTATTTTCTCTCTTCTCTTCGCTTCGCCTTTCTTTCATTCTCCCTGACTCCTCTTCACGTTTTCTTTACCCTATCTCTCCCCCATCTCTCGTTTACTCTCCGTCTCTCTTCTTCCTTCACTCTTTTTCTCCCTCTTCTTTCCATTTATTCTCCCCTTCCCTCTTCCTTTCCCCTCTTCCTCTCTCGCTCTTAATCTCCCCCTTCTTTCTACCACTCCCCCTCTCTCTTTCTCCCCCCCTCCCCCTCTCACCTCCGTCTTTCCACCTACTCTCCCTCTTCCTCTCTTCCCTCCTACATCCCAACCCCCCCTCTCATCCTCTCTCCATCCCCCTTATTCCTTCTTTATCACTCTTTTCTTTTGTGCAGAAACTCCGATAATGAGAACTCACAAGATTTTAACAGCAGTCTCGTCTTTGCAGATGTGTGAACGGAGAGTGCGCTGCCGCCGCTGGGAAGAGAAGAGGGAGGGAGAGAGGAGGGAAGTAGAGGGAGTGAGGATGGGTAGGAGAGGAGGGGAGGGTGGGTGGAGAAGGGAGGGAGGGAGGGTGGAAGAGGGAGGGAGAAGGAGGGAAGTGCTGGAGGGAGGGTGGGAGAAAGAAGAAGGGAGGGAGGTGGGTGGGGAGGGTGGAAATGAAGAGAGGGAAAGGGAGTGAGGGAGGGAGATACTGATACAAGAGAGAGAGAGAAAGAGAGACAGACACACAAGAGAGAGATTAAGCTAAAGAAAGAAAGAAAGAGAGAGAGGGAAACAGAGGTTCTGCACACGCACAAGTAGGGCACTCACGTACATACATCAGCGTACATCTCCACCGGCACGCCAAATGCACCCCGTCCTCAGCCTAGCGAGAGATAACCCTGAGGAGGAGGATGCGGTTTCCTATATAATCAGGATGTCAGCAGCAGGTCCTATCCCTTGCGCTGAACGGAGGGATAGGGATAGGTATGTGTAGCAGCCGTGTGTTTTTTTTTTTTTTGGTTTCATTTTTTTTTCTTTATTTTTTTTTTTATTTTATTTTATTATCATTATTTTTTTTTTTTTTGTATGTCGAATGATGAGGGATAGGGATATGGTAGACATATGTAGACTTGTATGAGGTTAGTTGCCATCTACTTATATATATTTATATATATTATATATATATATATATATATACATATATATATATATATTGTAGGTATCCAAGTCAATCTATAATGAGGAGCCCGACTTAAACCCCAGCCTCGTGAAGCGAGCTGAAGCCTCCC
>NW_020871054.1:313490-323234 GCF_003789085.1 Penaeus vannamei
GTGTGTGTGTGTGTGTGTGTGTATGTGTATGTGTGTGTGCATTTCTGTGTGTGATTTGATGTGTGTGTCTGTGTTTCTGAGTTGTGTGTGTGTGTGTGTGTGTGTGTGTATGTGCATGTGGTTGTGTGTCTGTGGTTTCTGAGTGATTGTGCGTGTGTTGTGTGTGTATGTGTATGTGCATGTGTGTGTGGTCTGTGGGTTTCTGAGTGATTGTGTGTGTGTGTTGTGTGTGTGTGTGTATGTGTGTGTGGTGTGAATGTGTTTGTGTCCTGAGTGTATTGTATGTGTGTGCATGTGGTTGTGTGTCTGTGGTTTCTGAGTGATTGTCAAGATACGTACTGCAGTTTCCGGTTTGCCTAACAACCCCCCCCCCCCCAAAGTTCCCAGTGCTTATATCATCGCTCTCTATTTTAACGCTGCAGTACTGAATATTAGATGGACTGAATATTAGATGGTTTTCCACTGCTTTATAATCGCTTTCGCAGAGTGGAGGAGGCGGGCGGGCGGTGGGGGGGGGGGCTGGGGAGGGGGAGGGAGGGGCCACAGGGGAGGGGCGGAGGGGGCGGAGGGGGGCGGAAGGGGTGGGGGCAAGGTAGACTAACGGCGGCGTCTCATCGTGTTGTCACTTTAGAGCAATTAGCGTCGTGCTGAGCGGAGACGGTCAACAGGTGTGATGGCGTCCCCGTCCGTGTCAGCTCCGACAGGTGGCGGGGAGGTGACGGCGGCGGTGCAGGCGGCAACTAGTGTTCTCCTGCCTTGCAACATTCCTGTGACGGCGGAGTGACGTGCGTGCAACTTTAACACGGCAGGAGAGGAGTCTGTGAGCCCTTGGTGGACCAGGGGGGCGGGGGATGGGGCAGGGAGGGGAGGGGGCAGGGAAGGGCAGTGGTGGGTGGTCATGCAGGCCTATGCCTCGCCGCCGGATTCGTCCCCTTGTTCCCCCCTCCTCCCCTCCCCCCCGCACCCCCACCCCTCCGGCATACAGGTCGGCGCCGCATCAACAGGTCTGCCGAGCTGTTGTCGTGGTCATGCTGGCCGGCTGCCGGGCCTCCGCTCCAGGGGCCTCGAGGACCTTCCTGAGGGCCTGGCCGTCCTCCGATGCCTCGGTGCCCCGGGAGCCTTCCCTGACGAGGCTGCAGGAGGGGCGCCGGGCAGCGAGGCATCGTCGGTTCGCGTCGGGAGGGGCCAGGCACTGGTGGGGGGGGGGGGCGCAGGACTTTTGTCTGGGCGAGCACTTCCCTCCAGCGAGGTTGACATGCAGTTTTTGACCCTCTTTATGTGGCTGTTAATGGTGGCGGCGGGAGCACTACGAGCGCGCCGAGAGCGAGTGAGCGCGGCCGGAGCGCGGGTCCGGGAGGGCATCCCGCCGCGCAGGTCGATACGAGCGGGAGATACGAGGAGACGCTGCCAGGCGGGGGGCCAGCGGTGCGCACCGTCTCAGTTGTACCTCTCAGTCTGCTGGTGCACTGCCACAGCTTCACCACAGCAGCGGGTCGCAGCCCACAGCCGCCGCGGCCGCCGACTCTGCGACACAGCCGTGCCTCCGCCTGGCCTTTCCCTCGCCGAGGACGTTCCCGACAAGGCTCCTCCTCGGGGAACTTTACAATGACATCAACGCAATAAATAGCTATAGATAGGCATCGCGAGCAAAACTATGAGTGATACCCCGAACCGAAATATTACAGTGCGGTTGAATATCAGTGATTAAAAGTAAACCAAGACTCGGAAAGGAGAGAATCTACTCATCGCACACGGCTCGTCCTCGGCTCCCGCTCCTGCCACGTGAGTATCGTTAAATGAGTTCGTTAAGGTGAGATGTCAGGGCGCTGAGGTCTTGATCGAGCGGCATTTGCAAGGGAAAACACACACCAAGTCCCCGTGTTCATTTGCCAAAGAATCGGAACGTTTTCGCCGGAGTGAGTGGCACTGAGTCAGAGCAACACCGTGTCAGGGACCGCAGGTGGATGAATACTCACTGCTAAGAAGGAGAAGGAGAGGAAGGAGAAGTCAAAGAAGAGAAAAGTGTAATAGGGAAGCAGGAGAAGTAGAAGAAAAGTGTAAAAAGGGAATATCAATCTTACCAGCGTCTTGCCATAACTAATCACTTAGGCAACGCAGTGTCATTATTTAACACAACCGATGCAGATACATCAACTTTCTCTATATCTACTTCATTCACCAACACGAACTAAATAATCATCAATATCCGTCTAGTATAATCACATCTTTCAGTATGTCATGGAGTATGTCACTCGCAAGATTCACTTACAACCCACTTCACTCCTCCTCGTCGTCACGCCAAAGTTGTTTTCGCTAAACTCGGGAAAATTCCGGTTGTCTCTCTCAGTTTCGTTCACCTGATTGGTTGTTAAGGCTTTTGACACTTTCTCATTGGCTGTTGTGTTAAGGTTTTTGGCACGTTGTCATTGGTTGTTTGGTTGCTAAGGTTGGTTGTTTCTTATTGGTTTAGTTGTCATGGTCGTCGAATTTCTCATTAGTTGGTTGTTAAGGATGTTGACAGTTTATCATTGGTTGTTTAGCTAAGGTTGTATGCAGTTTCTCGTTGGTTGTTTTGTTAAGGTTGTTGAAAGTTTCTCGTTGGTTGTTGGCAATTCATTATTGGGTGTTTAGTTAAGATGGTTGAAAATATCCCGTTGGTTGTTTAGTTGTTGAGGTTGTAGAGAGTTTCTGAGTGGTTGTTTATTAAGGTTGTTGCAAGTTCTTCATTGGTCAGTTGTTAAGGTTGTTGGCAGTTCCTTAATAGTTTAATTACAGATTTTAAGTTTCTTATTGTCTGTTTAGTTTAAGGTTTTGGCAGTTTCTATCTATTAAAGTTTCCCGTTTCCTTTTCTTTTCTTTTTCTTAGATCGTATTTATCTACATTTGCGATAATTCTGGGGCGTGTTATTTACTGTTTGGCTGTGAATACGTTGATGATTTATGATGTTCCAATTCTCCATTTTTTTCCTTTCTTAAACTCAACTCACCAAGAAAACATTCCTGCAACGAAAACCATTATCAAAACATTTTATGGGAATGAATCTATGGGATTTAAATTTACCGTAGACTCACCTCTTGTGTATTTTCCCCTTCCTTTTGAAGCGTTATTAAAATTTAATAGACCTATTCAGTCTAATTCCTCAAAGGACGATCAAAGTCTACGTTAATAGATTCCAGCGAGGCCTATTTTTTTTTTCTTTGGTGTTGAAGCTTTTTTTTGTCCTTATTTTGAAAAGGCTTAAGACTCTTATGATGTCTTATTTGGCTTTAGTGGCGTCGAGAAATCCTTATATGGTGTTCGAAGCCATGCCTAATCCTTTTTTTTTTTTCTTTTCTTTTCTTTTTTTTTTTGCTGTTCGGAGCTTGTTTTGAATCGGGTTCATTCGTAAACTTCGGTCGTTTATACAAAAAGGGGTTCTAGGTGTCCCTTGCGTGCTATTATTAAAGGTAATTTCAGCCCACGCCTCGTCATCACAGGAAGCCATCAAGAACGTGTCAATTAGTGTTGTTTCTCGCTGTCCCTATTAAGTGAAATTTCAACTAGGACACTCCCTTCGTATAAAGACCTCTTTGGAGATACTTATACTCCTCTCCTCTCTCTCTCTTCTCTCTCTCTCTCTCTCTCTCTCTCTCTCTCTCTCTCTCTCTCTCTCTCTCTCTATCGCCGCCTCCCTCCCTCTTCTCTTTTTTCTTCTTTTCTTCCTCTCTATCCTCTTCCTCCTCCTCTTCAACCTCCTTTTCTTCTTTTTCCTCCTCTCTCCCTCCTTTCTTCTCCTCTTATTCTCCTCTTCTCCTCCTCCTCTTATTCTCTCTCATTCTCTTCATCTTCCTCCATCTCTCCCCCCCCCTCTTCTTCTTCTCTTATCTCCTTATTCCTCTTTTTTCCTCCCTCCTCCTCTGCCCCTAAAAGTTATAAAGGGTCCCTCATTCCTCGCGCGCCAGGCCCAACTCTGCCGACTTTTGTGGCGAGGACATCGGCTCTTGGGAATCTGAACGGGGCTCCTCCCTCAAAGTCAGTAGTAGACTCCTTTCTTGAGGTTTACCGAGAGTCTTAGCTTGGGCGCTGGGTCGGAGAGAGGGAGGGGGGGGAGGGAGGGGAGTTGGGGAGGGGGGAGTGAGGGGGTTGGAGAGGGTGGGGAGGGGGATGGGGGGAAGGGGAGTTGAGGGTTTGGAGTGGGTGGGGAATGAGGGGGGAGGAGGGAGTGGAGGGGTTGGAGAGGGGTGGGGATGGAGGGGGAGGGAGGGGATGGGGAGAGGGTTGGGAGGGTTAGGTGAGGGAAAGGGGAGGGGTTTGGAGTAGGGTGGGGACAGGGAGGGGGAGGGAGAGTGGGGAGGGGTTGGAAGAGGATAGGGATAGTGTGGGGAGGGAGGGGAGTAGGAGTGGGAGGGGAGGAGTGGGTGGGGGAGGGGATTGGAGGATGGAATGAGGGGAGGGGAGAGGAGGCGTTGGGAGTGGGGGGGAGGGATGGGGGGAGAAGGGAGAAGAGTGTGGTGAGAGGAGTAAGGGGGTGAATGGAAGGAGGGAAGGGTGTGGTTCGTCCTTCATTCTTTTAAGTGGTATCGGATTTACTTCCTTCTCCCCCACCATCTAAAAGAAAGAATGGAAAAAATACATACATATATAAACATTTATATACTATATACTATAATATATATATATATATTAATATATATATATACATTATATATATAATATATACATATTATATATATATATGTATATATATATATATATATATATGTGTGTGTGTGTGTGTGTGTGTGTGTGTGTGTGTGTGTGTGTGTGTGTGTGTGTGTGTGCGTGTGTGTGTTGTGTGTGTGTGTGTGTGTGTGTGTGTGTGTGTGGTGTGTGTGTGTGATGTGTGTGTGTGTGTGTGTGTGTGTGTGTGTGCTGTGTGTGTTGTGTGTGTGTGTGTGTGTGATGGTGTGTGTGGCGTGTGTGTGTGTGTGTGTGTGTGTGTGTGTGTGTGTGTGTGGTGTGTGTGTGTGTGTCTGTGTGTGGTGCGTATCCCTGTCTTTGAAGGCTATTTTGATATCGTTTTCGTAATGATCCCACGGAGCGAAGGGAGCAACAACAACAACTCTTGACCTACATTGTAAAATCATTATTGATACTAGCTCTCAGTTGATGGTATTTTTAGGAAAGAATACTGTCTTTGAGGAATATTTTTAAATCACTTTCGTAAGCAACAACAACATTTTAGAGGATTGTGAATAGTGATAACTTAAGGTTCCTCTATTAGGATGTGGATGTTATTTGTACTATTGATGGTTATGATTTCTTTTATTAATGGATGTGTATAAAGAATGTTGTTATTGAGAAGCACTGATACACCATAATCCATAGGGAAGCAACACTATAATGATAATAATAATATTGATGATAATGATAAGGATGATAATGATAATGATGAAAATACTAATAATGATTATAACGACAACAACAACAACAATAATAACATTAATAATAATGATAACATTAATGATAATCATGTTACTGGCAACATTCTCTTTCGTATCTGATAATAGTTATCACATTTTTTCTCTCTTTCTTTTCCAATTAATGCGCCATTACTTAATCGTTAATATGTTGCTGGATTTAGACAAAAGATTATTAGTTTAAAGCTGAGGCCAAAGCCCTGCTGCTATTTATAATTTGTTTAATAGCTTCCAAGGGTTAAGTTTGCTTGTTGTTAATGTTTCCTGAACAGTTTCTGAAAGTCGGCGATACGGGAATAGATGAGGAGGAGAGAGAGAAGAGAGAGAGAGAGCAGAGAGCACGATGAGATGTGAGGGAGAGAGAGTGAGAGAGAAAAAGAGAAGGAAGAAGAGAAGGAAGAAGAAGAACGAGTGATTGGGGAGTGAGCAGAAGTTGAGAAGGAAAGAGAGGAAGAGAGCGAGAAAGAGCGAGCGAACGCGAGAGGATGTAGAGATGAGAGAGGAGAGAGAGAGAGAGAGAGAGAGAGATGATGTATTGAAGATGAAAAGAGAAGAGAAGAGAGAGAGAGAATGAGAGAGAAAATGCTAACGAGAGAGAGAGTGAGAAGAGAGAACGAGAAAGAAGAAAGAGAAACGTATTAAGCAGAGAACAGAGCTATCTAGGAATAGAAGATATCTCCCAGAGACAGACCGACCAGAAACAGACAGAGGACAGATCAAAAAAGGAAACCCAAACAGATCAGCCAGAAGACCGAGAGAAGGGAAAGGGACGGACAGACCTCTACTTAAAAGAACCTCAACCAATATCCCACTCCTTGCTCCATCAATTGGATACAGACCACTATTAATATAACCATAATCTGCTTTTTAGCGGCCCCGCACCCTCTCTGGTTTACTCAATAGAAAAAAAATAACGACAAATCTGCAAAATCCTCGGTGCGCTTTTGACAATTCGTTTTATTGGCATTGGATTGCAGGGAAGGGTCGTTGTTGATGTATTTTGCAAACCTTTCCACATGTTCCGCAATCCGAGGTGCTTTCTTTTGTGCCAAACCATTGAAGATAAAGTTTGGTGGTTTGAGCACTTTACATGAACCAGGGGCACTCTCCTTCATCGATTGTATGAACACCAGGAAAATTGTGACAGGGCTTACAAATTACATGCTCAAGGAAATGACACTTACAATTTTTTTTTCAGATTAAAGAAAATACTATTGATCAATTATTGTTATTATTAATTATTGTTGGTTGTGTTGTTTGGGGTAAGTTCTGTCTATGATTCAGTTATATTTATCATTTATTGTTTATTCTCGTTATTCCGATGTCTTGAGGATTATTATTATTGTTAGGTCATTGGATGCTATTTTATATTTATTAGGATTAAAGTATTCCATCGATTATTAGATCATTAAATTATTATCATTTGTCATTTGGTATTTTTATGATTAATTGTTGATCATTGTTTTATGATTAATGCATCATGTTATCATAATATGATAATTTTTTGATTTATCATTTTTAACGTAAGGAATGATGAGGAAGATAGGAGGGATAGGAAATATTGATGGAAAAAAAGGGAAAAGGAAACAAAATAGTAATTGATATATTAATAATGTATAATGAATAATAATAAATGAATATTTAATAATAATTAATATAATAATAATAATAATTAATAATATTATGAATAATAATAATTGATATTAATGATATAACATTGGAAGAAGGGTGGGAATCAGTTAATAGGATTGGGAAAGTTAATATAAGAAATATCTTTGAGTGCACAAATAAGTTTGTAAAAATCATTGATCAGGAAAATGAAAAGAGGAAAAAATGAAGAGATAAAGGGGGAAATATAAGAATAACTAAGAAAAATGTAACACAACGGCTAAAATATAAGTGAAGCGCAGATGAGAAATTGGATATATATCGGCAAGACATACTGGGACGAATTGTAGAGGAAGAAAGAGAAAAAAAAACAGAGAGAAAAAGAATAGAATACGGAGAGTAGTGTAATTTATAATTGTTCTCGCGCACGATTTTAGTTAATATTTATCTAGGCTAATCTAACGGTAAGTTCGTCAATCTAAATTTAAAAACAAAGGAAAAAACACAAATATACTAAAAACCGGTAAAATTCAACTTTGGAATGGCTGAAAATGAACGATGCCGAGGTATGGGGCTAATTTGGTGTCAGATTTGTGGTGATAAGGTTCATGGTGGATGAACGTTGGTTTGATGATGGTGACTGGATGATGGTACGGATGACTGAATGTTGATCAGATGGGTTATAGGTGATGGAATTGAGTAGTGATGGTTTTTGGTGATGATATGGATATGATGGAGTATGGATAGATTCGCACATGATCAGTGATTTGGTATGGGGTAGTATGACCGTGTGATTTTCGTTTTATCGGTGAGGATGGATGATTATGGATGAGATTTTGATAGTGATCGGTTTTGTGTGAATGAATTGTGTTGGAGAATGATTATGGTGATGAATGATAGTGGGATGTTATGGTGAATCGAACCGGTGAATTTATGGTGATGATGATGATTATGGTGATGAATGATAAGTGATGGTTATGGGTGATGACCGATTTGATGGTTATGGTGATGATTGATGATTGATTATGGTGATGGAATGATAGTGATGGTTATGGTGATGACAGATGATGGTTATGGTTGATGATTGATGATGGTGAATGATAGTTATGGTTATGGTGATAGAGATGATGGTGATGATTATGGTTATGGTGACGATCATGATGAATATGATGCTAGCGATGGTGGTTATAGTGATGCTACTGGAGTGAAGATGATGATGGGGGATATGGTGATGGTAATAAAAATGAAGATGAGTGGATATGATGGTGACAGTGATAATGACAGCAATATGGTGATCATGGTTATTACGATAGCACCAGTAATAATAGCAATTATGATAAAAGCAATAACATTAACACTTACAATTACTATAATGATTATAGTGATAATATAACTTATTTATGAAATAGAAAAAAATGATGATGACTCGTAATATAAATAGCTCAATATCAGGAAATAGTAATGGTAGTAATGGTGATAATGATAATCAAAATAGCAATTATAATGACTGAAATGAATATGATGATGGTGATGAAATTTGCAATAGCACTATAATCGTAATATATTTAATAATACTAATACCAATGCGAATGCCAGTAATGAGACTAGATATATTAACAATAAGAAATAATGATAATGATACTACTGCTAGTACTAATAATAAAAATCATATTGATAATGATTGTAATGATAACTATGATAAGGGCAACAGTAATAATGAGAACAGTAATCATGGTAAGGATAATGAATGATTAATGGAAAATAGTTATTGCAATGGTTGTAGTAATGATTAATGGGATAAGGGATACGATATATAACAATGATAATGAATAATAACAACAAATGATAAATTAAATTGTAATAATGCTAATGACAATGATAATGATAATATTAATGCCAATGATAATAATATAAAGTTACTGCGATATTATGATACACATGCAATGATAATGAAATTATGTAATGAACATTATTAAAAATGAGGATTATATTGCAGAAGCAATAACAACATTCACAATGATAATTTTATTATCCACAGTAAATTTATTATAATTGAAATAGTAATTAGATTAGTAATTCATGATAAGGTAATAGAATGAAATATTGTTAATGTAAATATCATTATCAGTTGTATAATTTACAAAAATATTAGTGGATTCAGGACAATAAAGAGGAAATAATACGAATGATCCATTGATAATAGCATTTGATGATAAATAATGATTGATTTGATTAATGTATATGATAAATAGTGATGATGGAATTATATTGATAATTTGTGATAGATATATTGGATGGATATAATAGATGAATAATGATAATCAGATGGATGATAATAATGATAATGATAATGAATGATAAATGAAGAAATAATGATTAGCAACGATAGAAACACCAATTTCATAAAAAATTTTAAAAACATCTAAGTTGGACAAAGATACACCTCTGGGAACGTAAAAACCATAACGTTTTGAGTTGTCCTGCGCAGGATCCGGTTCATAATCGCTTTTAATAATTTAATCAAAATCGGTTCATAATAATCGGTTCATAATCATCATCATCATAATCAAAATGTAATGGCATCTAAGTTGGGCTAAAAAAAGAAAAAAAAAAGTCCATCGCTGTCCAATTTGTCTGGCTAACAGACTAACCAACAAACTCAACCAAAAAACAAGAAGATAACCCCCATGGATGAAG